>JARKHS020014346.1:0-143517 GCA_030143305.2 Amblyomma americanum
TATGTGCAGAAAAAGTAAGGTTAACTTTTTGCTAAATGCTTTCGTGGAACGACTGTTGTGAATGGTTTCTATAATACCCGGGTACTTATTTAGAAGATCAGCGATTCGATATTTTAGCGTTTGTGCACCGTAGTTCGTACGCACTAGTTCTTTTCTACAGGTCATATGCCGAAGGTTATGGTCGTGGTCTCTAAAGAAGAAAGTTTGCGAGAACCCAGCCGGGTCCATTTTTATTTGATCATATATTTTCAAAGCTACTCTTTTGTTCATGATATTCGTGATAGTTAATATCTGATGTTTTTCGAAAAGTGGGGCTGAGGGGGCTCTATATGGAGAGTTTTCTATTAATCGTATGACTCGTTTTTGTAGTATAAGCAGGTTTTCCATGTTTGCTTTTGTCGTAGTTCCCCTACAAGAATACAATATTGCAAATGAGAAAAAACTAGACTATAATACAACTGCTTTTTTAACCACATTGGTAGTAAGTTCTTTACTTTGAAGATAATTCCGATTGATCTGGAAATATCTTTTCGTATTTTTTCTATGTGCAGAGACCAGCTCAAATTTTCTTGAAAAATAACCCCCAGAAATTTGTGAGAGTTAACTCATTCTAGGTGTTCCCCACGAAATTGTATAATAGGTTCTCTATTGATGGCTTTATTTCTGGGACGGAAAATAATGTACTTTGTTTTATTAGTGTTCAAGGATAATTGATTAATGTTAAGCCATTGTAATAGGTTGCTTAGCCAGCTGTTTGTTTGCCTTTCAAGCATTTCTAAGTCTGTTCCAGAAAAAAATACATTAGTATCGTCTGCATACAGGATTATATTTGGAGTAAGTGGAATATCGATAATGTCATTAATATAAAACAAAGACAGTAAGGGCCCTAAGATGGAGCCTTGTGGGACCCCGTATATTAATGTTCCTAGACCTGATTTTGCTTGCTTTATCTGCACGTATTGTTGTCGACTATCCAAGTAACTTTTTATTAAGTCAAATGCAATTCCTCTGATTCCATAGTTGTATAATTTTTGCAACAATATATTGTGTTTGAGGGAATCAAACCCTTTCTTGAAGTCAAGGAAAAGTCCTATTGTATGATATTTTTGCTCAAAGTTTCTTATTATTTTATCTTTAGTATTAAGTAACGCTTTTTCAGTGGACTTGTCTTTCTGAAAGCCATATTGTTGTTCTACAATTACACCTTCTTGTTTACAAAAATTTAATAAGCGAATGTAAATAATCTGCTCCATAATTTTTGAAAAGACTGGCAAAACCGATATTGGTCGGTAATTATTTAAGTCGTTTTCGTTTCCCCCTTTAAAAATTACTGACACTTTCGCAATCTTTAGCTCATGAGGGAACACCCCAGTAGAAAGGATTAAATTACATATGTGAGAAAGCGGACTGCTGATATGCTGTG
Organism: Amblyomma americanum; assembly: GCA_030143305.2. Taxonomy (NCBI): domain Eukaryota; kingdom Metazoa; phylum Arthropoda; class Arachnida; order Ixodida; family Ixodidae; genus Amblyomma; species Amblyomma americanum. The sequence goes on from JARKHS020014346.1 coordinate 1,424, forward strand.
CTACTGATTTTATGGTTTGGGCCCTGAGATCATCTATTCCAGAAGATTTATTATTACTTAGCTGTCGTATAATGGCACAAATTTCTTCTGAAGTTGTTGGAACCAGGAAAATCGAGTCCCTGAATATTGATGTCATGTGTGTTTTATGCTGAATATTGCTGTCTATGTTGGGATTGGGAGCCCCAGCAGCTAAAAAGCGATCATTAAGTTTGTTTGCCAGCGGGGTCCTTGTGTAGGACACACCTTCAATTGTCAATTCGGTAACGTCCCTTCTCTCACCCTTAGACATCAAATTATTTACGGTGGTCCAAACTTTTTTGGGATTGTTATAAATCTCAGTGAACTTGTTTTCGTAATACATGGCTCGCGAACGTTTGATATCAGAATTAAGTTTATTTCTGATTTTTCTGAACTGAGTAAGAGTATTTGAATCCCTGGTTTTGATAAATAGTGCGAACATCTTGTCACGTTTCTTTATTCTTCTAACAGGGGCAGCGTTTATCCAGGGTTTCCTTGCCTTTTTTGTTTTTCGAAATTCATCGACAGGAAATGCAAGTTCGTATTGCTTTTTAACTTCGCTGACAAAGATATGATACGCTAGAACAGGATCGGCTGAAGAATATACTTGTTCCCAGCTTGTTTCTGCTAGTAAGTTCTGAAAAAGTGTTACCTTTTCTGCACAAAAATTCCTATATTTTATGGTGTTAGAGCTGGTATTTTGAGGTTCCCTAGTTTTAATGTGGTTCAGAAATAAAAATATTGGCAGGTGGTCACTTATTTCATATGATAATACTCCAGCTTCTAGGTCATTCATATCATGATTTGTAAAACACAGGTCCAGTGAGGACGCAGATATTTCTGTTACTCTAGTCGGTACATGAATCAGGTTTTCACATCCGAAGCAAAGGAGGATATCCTCAAGCTTTTGTTTGTTAGGCTGAGGGGAGGCAAAATCAATATTTAAGTCTCCACATAAAACAACATGCTTGCCAATGTCTGCCCAGTATTCTAGCACATTTTCAAGAAAACCCAAACACACATCTACGGTTCCATTAGGAGGCCGGTACATGATAACAAAAATTGTGTTGACACATCCTATCACGATCGTTTCATAACTAGAATTTATAGCAGTATATGTTGTGATAACATTAAAGTTAAGATTGTTTTTTATGTATATCATAACGCCTCCGCCACGTTTCTTTGTTCGAAATACTGATGTAGATTTTTAACCTTCAAAATTAATGACGTCCTGTTCATTTGGGAACCAGGTTTCGGTAAATGCCAAGGTATCAAATTCATGACGAAAAGTTTCTAAGAGTAAATCAACAGGTTCTTTCTTATTTCTTAGACTTCGAGCGTTTAAATGAAACAAGAAAAAACTAGAGCTTTTCTGAGCTTTGCAACGCCTGAAAGAATCTATGCTGTGATAGCCTAAAGTTGAGGATGATCCAGATCTGAAAAGCAAGCCATCATTTCTAAATGGCCATTTGTTAGAGAGTGCATTTTGGTCATGGGTTATCGTATCAGTTCCAAGTCTTCAATGGTTGTAATGTTGATAATCTTATCGGGCGCGTTGCGCCGTACGAACAGCTTTCCATTTTTCACCCAGGAAAACTTGCATTCCTTTTCGGTAGCTTTAGTTTTCATGAGCCACAGTAGCTTTTTGTTATGGGTTGTCAGGTTTTCATTCAAAAAGATTTTCGAATCTGCATCCCTTAGTTCTTTCTTCTTTGCCAGCCATTTTTCCCTAACAACACGTGAAGCAAAACGTACAAGCACTGGAGCTACCTTGTCAACATTATTTTCATCCTTTCTTGTAGGGAGGCGGTGTATTGCTTCTACAGCGGACTCGGAAAGCGGCGGAAGGTCGAGATCATTAGCCAAAAGGTTCAATTTTTCTAGAAGGTTTTCGCTGTTATGCTTCTGTAAACCGTGGATTTCAAGGTTTTGTCGCCTTGAATATAAGGTTGTTGACCTTCCCTTTTCAGCTGTTTGATTTCTCATTCTTTTAGCTTTGTCTCGAGCTTTTCCACACGCTTTCCAAGACCGGATATGTCTGCACTTTGTTTTTACATAACTTCAAGGCAACACCACTAATTCCGTAGAATTCCAATTTTCTCAGCAAAATACCCTGTTTAAGATAATCAAATGCCTTTGTAAAGTCTATAAAAACTCCCAGTACGTATCGTTTTTCTACAAGTTTTTTTTAGAATGAACTCTTTTTGATGAAACAGGAGAAGTTCGGTGGAACAATGTTTCCTAAAACCGTATTGACAGTCAGTCAGGATGTTATGTTTATCTGTAAATAAAACCAGACGTGAATGTATGGCGTTTTCAAGCACTTTGGAAAAAAATTGGCAAAATATAAATTGTTCTGTAATTTGCTAAATTATTTTTGTCACCTTTTTTGTGTAGAACGCAAAGCTTTGCGCACTGTAGCTGTGCTGGAAATACTCCACTTGACAGACAAAGATTGAAAATATGGGCAAGTGGGACAGCAATAATGTCAGCAATGAATTTAATCGGTCGTACTTGAATGTCAAAGGTATCACTGGAGCTAGTATACCTTAATTTCATGATAATAGAGGAAACTTCTGTTTCTGAAACTGGACTCAAATAAATTGTCTCAAGACAACTGCCAGTCAAGTATTGGGTGCAGTCTCGTGACGGTGCAGGAAACTTCAAGTTTACTAGGCAGTCATTGAAGACATTAGCTAGATCAGTTCCTGAAATCGCTGTGCCATTCACAACCATTTCACTAATTCCATTTGATGCCTGCACGTTTTGAAATATTGAGTTCAGTTTTTTCCATGTCACGGCCGCGTTTTTGGATGATCCTAAAAAAAGATTATTGAAATAGTTATCTCTGGCATGCTTAAGTTCCTTGTTTAATTTATTACGATACTTCTTAAATGATTTAAGCAGTTCGGGATCCCGTTGGTTAAGAAATGCTTGGTACATTGTATACTTTGTTTTTATTTTAGCAAGTAAATCTCGAGTAATCCATTGTTTTCTGATCTTTTCCGATTTGGAAGAATTCAAAAATGGAAAGCTTGTTTCGTAAGCAGTTCTTAACAAGTTAAAAAAGATATCAAAAGATATGTTTGCATCAGATGAAGAAAGCACGTTCTCCCAAGATACAGTTGATATTTTTTGGCTGAAATTTTCCAAGTTTCTGGATGAAACATTTCTAGAAGGGATCGGAAGGCTAGTTTCTTTTTCATGATGTGGGATGACTACATATACAGGTAAGTGATCGCTGAGATCGCAAGCTATGACTCCAGATGCAAAAGTTTTGATGGAGGAGCTGAGGAGAAAGAAATCTATTAGCGTCGAAGACGTACTAGTAATTCTAGTTGGAGAAGAAGTAACATTATTTAGGTCATAGCACTCGTATAACCATATCATTTCTTTTGACTCACGAGTATTAGAAGTCAAGTCAATGTTAAAGTCCCCACCACATATTAAGTTAAGCTTATTAGTTATGCAATATTGAAACATAGTTTCTACGGAAGCACAGAATGTAGCGCGATCACCATTAGGGGGTCGGTACACGACAGAAAAGACATGGTTACGCATTGCTATTGTTAACATTTCGCATTCAGATTTCGAAGAGGTGAAATCAGGCAAAAGGTCACACCTGAGATTTTCTTTCGCTAACAAGGCAACGCCGCCACCACGGCGTAAAGAGCGATTCAGGTAGAACACCTCATATCCGGGTATTGAAAAAACATTGTCATTACTAGTATACCAGGTTTCTGAGAGCATAATGACGTCCAAAGAAAAGCCAATACTATCAAAAAACAAATCTAAATACTGATGTTTATTTCTGGCAGACTGAATAGTCAAATGAAAAACCTTTAAACCTTTGAGACGCTTACTACCAAGATGCGACTTTAGTTTGTCAGGAGTAATATGCGTAGATAGGTCGCGACACTTGTAGAAACACTTATGCAAGCGTCATCAAGTAATTTTTAGACTTGATAGCAATGGCTGTGTCACCTTCTTTCTGTCTAACGAAAACTTTTCCGCCACTCTGCCAAACGAGGCGATAGTTCTTGTCACGTGCCCATTGCTTTGCCTCCCAGAGAAGAGCTCGGGTTTGTTTAGTCAGATTATCTTGGATGTACACATTTTCATCTTCATGTGCATCCTTCAGTTTCTTTCGGTTTTTGAACCAGTCATCACGAACAGCCTGCCGAGCGAAGCGAACAATGATTCCAGGCGTCTTATCGGGTTTGCATGGCAATCGGTGAATTGCTGTGACGTCACTAGTCGTAAGCTGCGGAAGCTCGAGAGAAGTAGCACAGGCGTTGACTTTGACAAGAAGATCTTCATGATCTGTTTTTTGTATGCCGTGAATTTCTAGATTTAACTTCCTGTTATGTCTCTCTAGTTCGTTGATTTCTTTCTTGATCTCATCAATCTGTCCATTGCTTTGGTTAGTCTCAAACTGTTGAATCCGCTTTTTCATATCAGCCAGGCTATGGTCATGTTGGCTAAGCTCAGCTAGTGCTTTGTCAAACTTTTCAGACATCACCTGAACGCTTTCTTCCATAGAAACAACAGTGTCTGTGAGCGACTTTACTTTTTCTTGAAGTTCAGCAATCACAGCAATTTTGACCCCTCGACAGGTTGGGCAACGCCATTGTTTTCGAGCAGATTCCCCCTTTGATTTGTACGTTCTTTCTAAAATGCCTGAACAAGAACCCAAATGATACGAGCAAAAGTACTCATTACACACCATGCAGTCATCATCAGATTCAACAGATTTGCCACAATCAAAGCATCTATCGTCCTGCTCACTACCCATCTTGACAAGCCACAGGGCAGTGCTGCAGCAGCACAGGGTAACAGATGTATGATAGGTTCAAGCGTTCAGTGACAAACCTGTAAGTACACGAGCAGTCAGAGATGCGCCTTTTCTGTGCCGCTGCAGCTGCACATGTGCCCAGGCAAGTCGATGGCAGCTTCTTATATAGCAGCAGAGGCGAAGCGCAGAACTCCGGCGGTGGCCGATGTGCGCAGGTCCAGGTCAGCTGGGTGTGACGGAAGCAGCAGGAAAGCCCAGCTTTTCGCAATCTGGTCAAGAAGTGCGATCTGTAAGTACACGACCAGTCAGAGATGCGCTTTTTCTGTGCCGCTGCAGCTGCCCATGTAATAGTAATAGTTAACAAGTTAACGTTTCTATATTAGTTATCCATTTTTTAGTTAGCACGCTTAAGCGCTGTTCTGAAGCGCTGCAGCGCTGACAACGGTATGCCGAAAAGAGTCCTCTTCCAACAGAAAAATATATTTCCAAAAAATGGAGAACGACTTAGGTCAATTACTCGGCGCAGGGTCGTACCAAATGAACCTGGAAAGAGATTTTTACAGATGGTTAAATAGTTTTACGGAACATGAACTTTTGCTACATTATTCCCAGGCTTCTGTCAACTTAACACATTGTGCCTAAGTCATCATACACATTTTTCCATGATCAGCAAGATTAGAAACATGTATTCGGTAGTTTCATGCTCCAGACTAATAGAATAAGGAAGGCAGTGGTACAGGAATCCGCTCTGCTGCCTGGGTTCCTCGACCTCGAATTTAATACTTCGAATATTTTAACATATAATGTACTTGTAATATGCTCGCGGATTCGAGCATGAAGCATGAATCATATCAGGAATCCGGGGCTTGGTGGTATGTCATGCAAGTGGAGCTAGAAGAAAAATGCATAATAAAATTGTTTATTTTTTATTCAAAGCAATTAAACGGACCCGCGGACTCTCTCTGTGCATGCAAACGTCCTTGGGTGCGTTTCTTGAAGTTAAAGTTGCCCACATGTAAGTATAGTAGAACAGATAAAAAGGATTAGTCGCGAAAATGTGCATTGCTATAATCGCGGTCAAATTTCTGTCGCTCCGCAGTCAAAGCTAACGTGAAGGGGAAGAAGACGGGTATTTGTGCGCGAGAGGAGGATAGTGATCGACATCGGCCCTTGCGACCCCGCAGCGTCTTTCCCAATTCCCTCCTTTGCTCCGCCGCTGCCCTACCGCGAAGATCCTCCCCTTTCCTGTCCAGCTTTGGCTGCAGAGCCACGGAAAGTTTATCGGGAGTAGCGTTTTCACGCCGGTAGGAAAAAAATTGGACTCTAGAGGCCCGCAAACCACTGCACTGTAACGGTAAACCAATTTATTAGCAGGTAAAGGACGATTTTTCAGCCGCGCAAACGAAGTCTTCGTAATAATCTGAATATTCTAGCTAGAGTACCCGCATTGAATCGTGGCACTTTTATTTCCGGTAGCTTAATTTTCGGTGCCTTCAGTTTGCTCATCTTATTGATGCCCTTCTGCATGATATCCCCAGAGACTTCAGTCACGGCTTGCACTATATAAGAAGCGTCAATAGCCGCAGTAACTTGCTCAGCAGTAAAGCCAGGTACCAGTTGGCACGCGCCCCATCCATTGTCATATTCAGCGCATGAGCAACCATAATCACACCTTGGTCCGAGCTCGCTGTTGCACTGGTTGGAGGAAAAATACACATATTCTTATGTCGTTTTTCGTGTTGATACAAAACAAATTGTATCCGGTTGTCGGTTGCGGCGAAAGGCTTAGTCGTATAAACACTCAATTAAAATAAAGTAACTATATCAACAGTTTTGATTCAGCATTTAGTGCGTATTTATGCAGACGCCACAAACACTTTTTTATTTGGTACCCTAAGTGAAATACACTGGGTAGAAAATAGCTACCTTCCCGCTAACAAATTTTCGAGGTTGTTCGACAGTTACTAGGGACGCGATGCACAAGGTGAGCTTGTCAAAAACAAGATACTACCAAAAATGGGCAAGGAGTAGAAAGCGGCTTCTGAAGAGTCCTAAGCAGTTTTTTATCCTGATGCATATGGGATTTTTCTCGAATACTACAAAAATCTAACAATATATCTGGCACAGGGTCCTTCTGGTTGTTTGAAATTCTGTGAAGTAGCTTTTATAGCATAAGATTCAAACCGTAATGCACTATTTTAAGGGTAGTTTACTTCGACAGTCGAAAGGTATATATTGCACAATGCTCATTTCTTTCGAAAAACTCTACGACCACTGGATCTGTTCTGTTGTTTACTGGCAACATGTATTTTAAATTTATTTTCCTGCAATGTACAAGTAGTAAACGCCCGCAGCAGAGAGCCTGAGTTATCTATTTCTTGGAGGCATTTCAACGTAGCGCTCAGCAGGAAGTTTAGAAAAACAAATATTTCCCCCTTAGGCAGTTTTATACCATCAAGTTTTCTCTAGTGCGGGCAGTCGTCCGACCAGCAGCGTTCTTGCGTTTGGATTGTGGCATTTGTGCGTCATCTAATTTCCTACACTGCAAATCCTTTCACGTCTTTAAGCAGCTAAGTAATGTCTACATATAACACCCACACATGAAACAACCGGTACTTGTCATGAAAAGAAGTCAAACAGGTTACTAATACATATATGCACTTATTCCTATAATGTGTTTTATGGAAGGACCAATCTGACTAATATATAAATGCACTTATTCCTAAAATGTGTTTTATGGAAGGACTAATTTAAGGGTGCTGAAAGAATATTCCACGATTTCGCTCAGGTGCATCCCGTCCAAATAATCATTTACCATGACGCTGAAAATCAACAAATGTACGTCGAATGCAGATTCGAATGCACTTTCGAAAAGGGAATCACTCACAAAATTAAGCACCGTATGAGACATTAAGCCGAACCAAGGCAAGAAATGCAATGCCAACATATACACAGAAAATCTCTTAGGACATCGCACCAGGAAAAGTGTGTGAACGCCGCAAAATTGTGCTGGAGGTATGAGGGTGGACTACCTCGGGGCTTCGTGTACGTGTACTATTCTTGCAGATTCGCCGAATATATAAGGACCACATATCCGACCCCGCGCATAGAGGCAAGTGGGGCTTAGCGAGACAAGCTGTTTCCTTTTTACTACAATACTCTGATTGCGCGACGAGTAAATAAATAACTAAAAAATCAGGCCTCAAAAATCAGCAGTTAAAAAACGGCAAAAACTTCAACCATACTAGATCCTGCGGTATGAAGCGCTCTTAAGAATTCTAAAGGCCACAGCCCCCTTCCTATTCTCCGGCGAACGTAGCTGTATACCATCAGATTTGGCAGTCCATAAAATAAAGTATCCTACAAAAGAGGCGTTATCCTATTTACGACATTTTCACCGATCTACAGGTGTTGTAAGGCTCATGTGGATGGGGGCGTGTACAAAATCGCGCAGAATGGTTAGCTGTCTAGTACAGAAATTAAACGGCTTGCTCGAAAGCCTTTCTTCTTTCATCAAAATGAAAGTAGTGTAGTTGTCTATAGCTCTATGTGAGATGACAGAAAAAAGTTTTCATTAAAACTAACTAGATAAGCGATCAGTAACATGTCTGCCTGCTGCAGGAACAGTACCTGGTCAGCCAGTTGCGAGAGCAGGATCGAAGCGTTCCCGGTGGTGGGAAGGGTGTAAAAAAAAGGAACGTCTGCTTCACTGCACACCGAGGGCTCCAAACACTCTCGGAAATAAGCAAGCTAGAGAGCTAACATAAGAGGTTATGGTTTTTTATTACGGGGCAGCATTCACCCTTCCCGCGTTACTTTTCTTGCAGTTACAAGCTGCAAGCTGACTTTATGAGGGTTGGCTTAGTGGGAAAATGGAGGGATGGTCAAACTATCAAGGCTAACACGGCAGAGTACTGCTTTAGGTTAGATCGCAACCTGGGTTAATGGACGACGGTGTGTTTGTTCCCTTGTACATGCGTGCAGATTTTTTTATGCATTTTAGTGCGCTAACATTCGAACCCTCCTGTAGGAAAAACTTCTCCCTCTGTCCGTCCTTCTGTCTCAAGCCTCAGTAGAGAAGTTGCGAAGTGGATAGAGGGAAACTCATCTCTCCACTTTCAGAGGACAGTGGGGGAGTGAAACCTGCCAGAGGGAAGATGAAGAGATGGTGGCAGGTGATGGTACGTGGGTGGCAGAGTGGAGAGAGCGAAATCCCCGAGAGAAAGCAAGAGAGAATGGAGGTGAAAAGACAGTGGCATTAACGGGCAGGGAATAGTAGAGAGAGAGAGTCCCAAATGGATTGCTGGACAGCATCCAGAGAGTGGACTGGCGGACTGTATGATGGCACCCGCTAGCACTGTCTAAATTCCTCACCGGAAGCGGCTGCTCCCCCTGGAGGGCACACAATAATAGCGCATACTCTGAAGCATCAATCCCATTAATCGTCCATAAATTTTATAGAAGACCATTTTATTAGAAGGCGTCTAGGTTGGCCAGAGAATCTCAGTTGGCAGTGCATCAATTCTTCGCCGACTCTTTCGCTAATTTATTACCTGCAAGACCTCCATAAACTGTGATCAAGCTATGCTCCGAATCCGCTGAGGCCTATACTTTGAGAGCGTTTGTAAAAAGGTCAACCGTATACCCAGGAATCTCTGGGCGTTCTACTGCCCGAATTGCACGTAGAGTTTCTGTGAAGTAATTAAGCGTAGATGTGATGGCAAAGTTAGTTTTTTCAGTGTGTGTATGCTATGTATTCAGACGTTTGTCTGAAACTCTAATATTGTAGAAAAAATATTAATGGTTCTTGTTGAAGCGCAGAGCATGGCTTACTCTTTGGCATGGGCGTTTTGAGTGGACATTGCTGTGTAAAACACGATTAAATTGTTCGAAGGGGGATGATGGAAAGCGCCTGTAGCATTTCGGCTTCAGTGTGCGTATGGAGGGGCGCATAAAGCAGATACAATGGGTAGAAGAATTGCTTAGTGTTAGTAAGGATACTTAAGGTTATGGCCATGTTGTAGTAGGAATACTTTCCTAATTACTCGAAAGCTGAATAAAGGTTCACAGGAAAAAAGTACTTTTCTCTAAAGAAAACACTGCTGAAAGCGAATATGATAAAAGAATTACCGAGGTACAATAAGTTGCGTTTTCATTGTCTCATCTGGGAACTAGAAATTACAAGTAAAACAAGCGGCACTCATGGATCCCAGGTATGACCTACCGTACGTAGTACAATTTTCACCGCGCTATTTTTCAGGCCTCTTACGTTGCCATTATAGAATTACTGCGGGGTAATTCTTCGCTACACTTGGCTATTGGTACACGTTTGCGATTTCTTGATACAAGCTATGCGTGCATTACATTCTCGAGCTCTAGCATTCCGCACATAGAGAAGTGCATGGTGGCTCCCTTTCATTGGATCTACTAGTAGCAGAATGCGAATTTCATTCCTCCCTTTCAGGCTTAGCATCCACTTTCAGCGCTGGTGCAGTAGCCACAATCAACTTGTTTCGCGTCTGCATAGCCTGCGCGAATGCAGTTTGGCTTACCCTCAAGACAGTGAGGATAATCCTTTGATTATTTGTCACATTGGGACGCCGCGGTGGATGAGTAGTTATGGCGCTCGGCTGCTGGCCCGAAAGACGCGGGTTCGATCCCGGCCGCGGCAGTCGAATTTCGATGGAGGCGAAATTCTAGAGGCCCGTGTACTGTGCGATGCCAGTGCACGTTAATGAACCCCAGGTGGTCGCAATTTCCGGAGCCCTTAACTACGGCGTCCCTCATAGCCTGAGTTGCTTTGGGACATTAAACCCTCATAAACTAAAGTATTTGTTTGTCACTGAAGGCACACTTTTTGGGCATTACATTCAATTCTTTTTGCGAAATAAAATCTGCGCCAAATACTCTTACATTTTATCAATGACACTTACGGTCGGAAGAGAAGACGCCGCCTCATAGGGGCCATCCTAGAGCCGGCCTCTATTAAGGGGCAATAGCCGAGGAGGCCACCGTTGATGTGCGCAAACATATTGCGAGGAATAGAACTTGAACTTGCATAAAAACTAACGGGTAAATATCACTGAAATGTAGTTGAGCTGCTGCGGTGCAGGTGAAAAATATAAATGTTGCGCATTTGCCATAGCGGCTCAACCCCTGCAGAAATGAACACACGCTTGCCATAATTTCTCATAAAAGGAAACACGACGTTTCGGGGCCTGCACAGGTCCCTTGAGCACATAGAGCGCCACATGGAACAACGGCGGCTAAAGTACTGTTAAGATTGTATAGCGCCCTATTGTAGATCTCTGGAAGATTTCCACGTGTCCTGTTAAGAGGATACTTCGTGTTATGCATGTGAAAATATTCTAAACGAAGACCTGATTAACTTTTCCTCGGTGGCAATGACTGATGCTTCGTCCCAATTGCTCGTGCGTCTCGTTGATACGCTGTGTTCAGCCAAAGCATTAGTAGTAGAGCGGCCGTTCGTGACGTCAATCTGATGCTCTTTGAGCCTGCGTCTGAAATTTCCGGTTTCGCCAATGTAAGCAGCGTCAGATCCTTGACACGGTATTTTGTACACCACGCCCGAGTGGTGTACAACAACCAGCTGTTGTTTCAACTTTCTGGCAGGAACATGAGAAATGTTTACGTCATAAACTTTGAAAATGTTTGAATTTTTTTCGCTCACCCCGGAAGCATACGGAATGCGCGATCGGTTGGCTTCTGCGTTTTTCTGATATTGGCCATGTCGGGAAGCGTGAACGGAGCGCTGTTTGCCTTTGCATTAGCTGCTGAGGATTTCCATTGTTTTTCAAATTTTGCTTAACTTTGTCGATTTTGCAGCGGTGTTTCTCCTGGCTCCATCACAAGGTGAAAGCGCGATTAAAGAGCGTTTTGGCGACTGACTGCTTGTGTCCAATTGGATGTGCGAACTGAAAGTTGAGGTACTTCCCGGTGTGGGTCGGTGTTCGATAACAGAATTTTCAAGCATGTTTTTTTTTATCTGTACGACGACAAGAAGAAAAGGGATTTTTCCGTTGGCTTCTTCTTCCATGGTAAAATGTACTGATGATTTAATTCAATTTAGATGAAGTAGGAAACGCTGCACATCTTCGTGATGCATAATGCTGACACAGTTGTCCACATATCGTAGGAATAATTTCGGTGCTGGTTGAAAAGAGGAAATGGCTGCTCTTTCAGTGGCTTCTAATGCGAGGTTGGCGCCGACAACGGAGATAGAGGCAAAAAACTTATCATCGCTCCTTCTTTTAGAATCTTTTCACACGCATAAGACAAAGCATGCTCTTAAGCGTACAAGTGGAAATCTTCCAGAGATGTACAATAGGACGCTACACAATCTTAACCGTGCTTAAGACGCCGCCATTCCATGCAGCGCTCTATGTGATCAAGGCACCTGTACGGGCCCCGAGACGTCGTGTTTCCTTTTGTCAGAAATTTTGGCGAGCGTATGTTTATTTCCATAATGTTCACTCCTCGCCAGACGGAATTATGTGAGACTCTGAACTATAATCGGCTAAACCAGTTTTACTACTGACATTGGAGTGATATCCAGCAGCTGCTCGGTTTGTGAAATTCCAAGGACTGAAAGCTAAAAGCGTGAATGCAGGCTAATGCTCTTGCAAAAAATAGCCTCTTAGAAACCATTTTGACAATGCAAAACCGATGCAGTGATTCGACATTTGAGTCTCATTCAAATATGAATTGATTTTTCCCTTCATGATCTTTTGGTAGAAGGAATTTATTGCAAGAAAAATATTGAGCAGTTCTTTTTACGTCTTAAACAAAGGAAAGATTAGGGAGATACAAGAGAACACATAAGTGGTAGTTTAGGTTTTCTGTTCGTAGGGAGAGAGAGAAATTGCAGTATCTCTTTTCTTTTCATATGTGTTGCGGTGTAAATGCTGTGTACATCAAGCAATTTCTAACTGAAACGCTTACCTCTATTAGATAGTTATATTAAGATGCGAGAAGGTTTTTCAAATGTTATTTTTTAATTGATGTGCATTAAATTTTTTAACACATTAAGATAATGTTATGATTCCTCTCAGTGAAATTCAGTGTTACCATTTCTCAAGCAATTACGGGTGCACAGCATGGACCATTGTGGTTAATAAAGTAATTTTCATGCAGTAATTCTCAGTGTCTTTCCGCAAAAAAATTCCAGTCACGCAATTACACATTTCGACTTTTGAAAAACCGAATTTTTGGTCCTTTTGTGTTATTGATTGCCGCCTCGGCTTTAGAGTCCTTTCAAAGTACTAGTATATGCTGGATGTCAGTAGAGCGCAATGATAAAGTTGGTTTCAGCATATCGGCAATTCGCAGTTCAACGACAAATAAAAATTTCACCCGCAAAAGACCATTTGAACATTGGGAAACCGTTTCAGTGTGAGATTTTGAGAATGCTACAGGCAGTATCAAAGATAAAGAAACAAAACTCGGCACAGTTGTCACAAAATTCAGCGCATATTCGAAAAAAAAAGGCGCAGAGCACGTACCGCAAATAAAACAAAAACAGCGGAAAAGCAGCCCCAGAGAGCGCGTTACCTTGTGTGCGCTGCTGCCCTTTATACTCGGCTCACCGATGCAGCGGCAAAAGAAACCTGGCCGCGCGAGCCGTTGATTTCTCAGAATGTCCGAGTAATTTCTACGCAATGTGGACGGAGAAGGCGTAGCCTCGACCATGCAAAGTGATGCCCTCTTTACTTCGCTCTCGCGTCGGCGGCACGCTAGAAAGATCTCGATGCTTTTGGAAACCGCTTTTCGTGCTCGAACAATGGGGTCACGCGCCCAGCGCGAGAAGGAGAAGGCAATTGTGCAGTCGATACTGAGTGTGTGTACGCGCCTGCCTTGGCGCGAAGATCGAACAGACGCGGACCGCGCCTATAAGGTTTGAAGGTTTATTTCCGCAACTAGGTGTTGCGAGGACAGCCAGGAAAAAAGCTGTATAGACAGCTTGAAAGGTAATGGCTTCCTCTTACAGTGCAGCATTGACGGCGGCAGAAAAGGACATCAAACAAAATCTAAGGAAAAAAAAAACACGTATGTTCAGTACATAGAACGACACATGTACGTCAGTACGCAGTACATTCTGCATGTAAAGGAAAAAAGAACTACTTTAGGTCCAAGAGCCTATAAAGGCAAACGCAGAGAGGAGAAAGTAAGTGACAGCAAAACTGACACATCCACTCAAAATGGTAATAGCAAGAAAAAAGAACTACAGAAAAAATTGGGCCAATTATTTCAGATAAATATTGGAGACATCAAGATTCTTGTTGCAGTACAACTGGTTCAGAAGTGTCGGTAAAGTATGCTGCAACATTTGTTTACCATAGTTTGTGCGGCATTTCTTAACATTCCAAAGCTCTGCTGCGCGGGTATCATACACAGTACTGCTTTGCTCTAACCCAGCAAGTGTAAGTAAGGAGTCATCATTTTTCATTATGGCGAGTTTATATTTATGGCACAGCCTATAATTATACATGGATTTCATTGGAATAACGTTGTGTCGGTGGAAAAGGCTCGCAGTGTGGAAGAAATACGGCACTTTACATGCAATGCGAATAATACGTTTTTGTAAGGCTGTGAGTTTGTTAATATTTTCGGCTGTTGTTGTTGCCCACACCATCCATCCGTAGTTGGTAATGGAAGAGAACAAAGAGTGATAAAGTAACATGTTGACTGACGTAGGAAAATTAAAGCAATGGCGGCGCATGATACCAACTGTTCTGGAAAGTTTCTTAATGACGTAATTAATATGGTCATTCCACGACATATCTGCTGCAAAGTGAACGCCTAGAGTTTTCACAGTCTGCACAAATTCTATTCTGGTATTGTTTAATTCAATTAGAGGAAGTTCAAAGTGTTTGTGACGTGGGTGAAACATAACGGCTGCAGTTTTACTAATGTTAATTCTTAAATGATTATCAGCAGTCCAAGTATTTATTTCTTTTAAGGTTTTATTAGCTCGATTTGCGAGATCACCGTTGAGGTACCCGAAAAAAAAAACAGACTAGGGTCATCTGCGTAAATTATGTACTTAGCAGTGCTATCGATGCGAACAATATTGATATAGAGAACAAAAAGAAACGGACCCAAAAACGAGAGGCGTGGACCGCTGTCTGTCAGCACGAGCCGCCGTTTAAGCGTTTAAGCCAGCCGCTGGACTCCCGAAAAAATATCACTCGCCCAGGCACTGGCCAGCGCGGCAATGTGCGCCAACATGCAGGACGGCTCCGTCGTGTTCCTCAGGTCAGTGTCCGGTGAAATAATTGTGTTTTGTTTGCTTGTCTCTCTTGCGTTAGTGCACTTTAGGTGCCGATATTGTGTTGAATTGTTATCTCTCTATTGTTACTTTGCACGAGTTGCATTCTTTTTGTAAATCACTTTGTATGCCCTCGTACGAGTGACTGTGAAATCCGCTGTATCATCTCTACGTTTTATAAACTTTGTTTTGGTTGTGAACCTTTGGCTCCGACCCATTCTCTGGCTTGCGACCGGCGATATCTGGGCACCAAACGGCCACCTCTCTTGTCACTTAGTAGCTGGTCTCCGGCTGAGCTTGCCACGTTGAGTCGAGGGCACCTCCTTTGTGACCGAGACCGCTACCCCCACACGCTCTAAGAGTGTCTGGGAGTGTACGCTAAAGTGCACGAAAACGTGACATATTTTGGCGTCCACGATAGGATATTTGGTGTTGTGTAAGCGCAGAGAACGGAGAAATAGTCGGAAGGAGTTTACGAATAGGTATTAAACGAGTATTTAGCAGCAGAGCTATGTTCTGACGTGACACGCTGAAGCGGTTATTGAGGTTGTTCGAGCAGGCATTATGTACTGCATTTGAAGAGATCAGGGCCAGAATGAATCTCAAGGAAATAGCCGAGCAAGGCCTTCAGAAGGGTCTGAAGGGAGCTGAGCTTGTTCAGTGGGAGGACCAAAATGGAAAGAGGTTCGAGAAGAGGGTGAAAGAGAATGACAGAGAAAAGAAGAAAGTGAGAGAGAAAGAGAGCGCGCTAGTGAAGCCGTTGAGAAAGGGGGACAAAGGGAATGAGAAGAAGGATAGAAAGGCAGAGGAGACGAGAAGAAGCAGCGAAGCTCGCCTTGGATGATGGTGGTAGTGGTTTTTTTTATTAAAATAATAATAAAAAGGAAAGAAAAGACTTTTGCTAGCCCCAGCATCTGCAATAGATACTGTAGCACCTGAGCTGGGGCAGCGGAAATAAAGGATAGCAGGCAGAATTGGAGCGAGAAAGAATTTTAAAGCGAGTATGCAAATCTTGCGAGGAAGCTTGCTGAAGTTCGGCGTTTGAGGAACGTCAGGGAGCCAGTGGAGCTTACCGCCGAAGAGGCCGGGTGGAAGACTAACGAGTCTGATTTGTCGGCAACCACGGAAGAAGTTGTAACTAGCTCCACTACTGAGATTGTGGCTGTGGAACAGCCGGTTGCTACAACTGAGATTGTAGAGAGTGAAGACCAGACCGGAGTGTCGCTTCCTCAGGGAAGTGAAAGTGCAGCTGCCATCGAGGTAGTACATTCTGAGCAGAAGGCCAACCTTGCCATCTGACGATTCAGTCAGACGGCACTTTAGGGAAGTCGTCGGAACATGAGAAAGAAAGCTGGAGCTCCACTGAGAAGAGGGGTGCTCGCCCGACAGCTGCAGTAGTGACCTTAAGAAGGAGCGGTCAAATGTGTAAGAGAAAGAAAATTTCGACGTAGTAATTGTTGATGGGAACACACTAAGTGCAAACACGGAAACCTTTGCGATGAACCCATGAGCAGCGAGGAGGCCTTTCCCGCTGAGGAAGGCGAAAGTTCCGTGCAAAGAATAGAGCACGACTGCACCGATACTAACGAGTCCAAGAAAGAAACTGAGGAAACGGTTCTCAGCAGTAGTGACAAGAATGAGTCTCCAACCTCTAGTGAGCCGTGCCCTCACCACGCTACACGAGGCAAAGTCAGAAAGAGAGGGAAGAAAACATCTGACGGAGAAAAATGTTCATGGCCTCGAAGATCGGAAGGAGATTGTACTAATGGCTTTGCGGGGTGTGCCCTGGAGAAGAATGAGGAAGAAAGTAAAATGAAGGAGAAGCGAGTCGGACACCAACCAAGCAGCTGAAGCCAAACAGCAGAAGCCCTGGAGAAAATTCAGGAAGCAAACGGGAAGAAACAGAACCACGCTCTTCGAAGACAGCTGAGTCGCGTGTAAGTGAGCTGCACGAACATCGCAGCAAAGTGAGAAAGAAGCTGACACGAACGAACCCGGCTTTCAGTAAGGATTTAGTATGGAATCCCGAGCGCAAACAGAAGAGCGCACGCCGAGAAGAAGGAACACACGATAAGCGGAGCCGTCATGTGCTAACTCGCCTTAAATTTGTTCGCAACAGTCGCACTAGCCACAGAAGAGGAAGAAGGGCTCGAAGTCTGGGCGCAAAACGAGGCAGGAGGAATAGTAGGAAGCTGAGCCAAAGCCGCGTTCGGAAGAGAAGCCTCAGCAGAAGGCGGAAGAAGAGCAGACCTCGCGACAGAAAGAAAGGCCAGAGTCGCGCCACTAAAAGTTTCAGGGAAAAAATCCTGTTCCTAGCCCATGTAAGCCGAATGTGGAAATATAGGCGCAAGAATGCTTTGTATTTGTATGCTCTTTGTCTGAAAGGTTGTGTTAATGTGTTGCCGAGCTGAGGCATGTATTTAGGTGCGTTTTGAGAAATTGTCCAGTAGCTTCTATGGAAGCATAATTGTAGTGATGTGTGTATTTTGGCAGTCGCCATTGAGTTTGCGAGAGGAAGCATCTGCGCAAAATTTTTTGTTTTGTGAATATTGTTGCACATATTCTTCAAGGAAGGAGCAGTGTCACAAAATTCGGCGCACATTTGAAATGAAAGGCGCAGCGCGGAAGCAATCGCGCCAGCGTGAACCGCAAATAAAACAAAAACAGCAGAGAAGGAACCCCGGAAAGTACGCAACCTTGCATATGCTGCTGCCGTTTCCACTCGGGGCCGGCGCAACGGCAAAAGGAACACAGCCACGCTAGCCGTCGATTTCTCTGGAATGTCCGAGTAATTTCTACTGAATGCCGACGGAGAGGGCGTAGCCTCGACCGTGCTAAGTGATGCCCTCTCCGCTTCGCTCTTGCCCCGGTGGCGACAGCACGCTAGAAAGATCTGGATGCTTCTCGAAACTGGTTTCCGCGCTAGACCAATGGGGTCGCGCGCCCAGCGCGAGAAGCAGAAGGAAATTGTGCAGTTGATACTGTCGATACTGCGTGTATATGCGCGCCTGCCTTGGGGCAAAGATCGAAGAGACGCAGACCGCGCCTATAAATGAGATGCGAGGACAGCTGTCTGTCAGCAGAAGAAGTTGCTTTGAGGCTAGTTGTTTCATGATTGAAGTTCTGAAAGGCGCAAAAGACACACACACAGGAAAAAAGGGGGATGACACAAAGGCGCCCTTTGAGTCATCCCCCTTTTTTCCTGTGTGTGTGTATTTTGCGCCTTTCAGAACTTCAATGTCTGTCAGCCCGAGCCGCCGTTTAAGCTGCAGCGAAGCGCGCCCGCCCGACCCCCAGAAGAATATCACTGTCCCAGCCACACACCAGCGAGGCAACGTGCGCCAACATGCGGGACTGGTCCGCCGCTTTCCTCAGGTCGTCGGACTGCCGCAGTGCCCGGTGAACAAATTGCTTTTTGTTTATTTGTCTCTCTCTGCATTTGTGCACTTCAGGTGCAAAAATTCTTTTATTGCAATTTCTCTCAAGTGTTACTTTGCACGAGTTGCATTGTATTTGTGAATCACTTTGTGTGTGCTCGTACGAGTGATTGTGAAATGTTCTGTATCGCCTCTTCGCTGTATAAACTTTGTTTTGTTTGTGAACCTTTGGCTGCGATCCATTCTCTGTCTTGCGACCGACGAATTCTGGGCACCAAGCGACCACCCCCCTGGTCACTTGGTAGCTGGTCTCCGGCTGAGCTTGCCACGCTGAGTCGAGGGCATCTCCTTTGTGACCGAGACCGCTACCCCCAAACGCTCTAGGTGTGTCTGGGAGTGTAGGCTAAAGTGCACGAAAAGGTGACACCAGTACAAAACAACCCGGCTTTCAATGATAGAACATGAGCCAGTTTAACAAAAAGAAGAATGTTGGCTGAGTGCTGCCACATAGTTATTAGAACATAATTTCAATGCAATCGAAGAATGAAGGCTTTGCTTCCAAAATTTTGGTGACAAATTCTCGGACAGAGATTGCATGGGATGAATTAAGGCTTTTAGTTAATCGTTAATGTAATATAGGTGTGTTCTGCTTGGCATTGGATGTCAAAGATTCTTTTAAAACGTTTGCTTAGACACCTAAATTCTGCTGACACGGGGTTTAGGTTTTAGACCTTTGATGCCTTTACTTTGTCAAGTAGCAAAGAACAAATAAAAATGTTCGCCGTTTGGGAGCAGACATCCACATTCTGTGAACAGCTTGCTCTGAAATGGAAAGGGCAAAGAGTGAGTAATATGTATTGGATACAAGGAGTACCGTTCTTGTAAGCATATATAAACTTTGTCCAACACAATATCGTGGAAGAAGACCCTCGCATAACATTCAGATCTGGGCATTTATTCGTAGCTGCAACAGTATGGTTCACGTTGTAGCAGCGGCTGACGCCACAACGCGTTCGCGCTCAGTTAAGCGCTTCTGGCTGGTGCCTTGGTGCCACCTATGCTTTGTGGCAGAATATGAAAAAAAAAATTAGGCGCGGTTTAACTCTTGCTGAATCTGGTTAAAGAGCGAAAGCTGTGGTGTATCGGGCAAGTAGATGCGGTTTGGCGTCTAGAACGTTGTGTGCGTTCCGCTCACTGGGTAGGCAGTGCGCCCACTCTGCCACTTTGGCAGGTGGAAGTTAATGGTTGATGGCGAGAGGTTGGCCACCCAGTGAACGCTGCAGCCTGTTGCTGCTGCGCCGCGTGTCTGCCACAACGTTGTGAACACTAATGCATGCAGCCCACATCTCTCCCTCACCACCGCCGCGTACCTGTAAGCGCAGTTGAGGCGTCCACTCACCAAGAGAGAAAGGTAAGCGCCTTCCTTTCCTCAAAATCGTCGGAGTCTAGAATGTTGTCAACGCTAACGCCAATGAACGCAATACGACAGACTATAACTTCACTGCCGCGTTCTTCCACAGCGTTGTCAATGCCAACGCATGCAGCGCACATCTGTCACTACTTCTACGTAGCTTAAAGCGCGACGGAGGTGCCCACTGTCCCAGGCGGATAGAGAAGACGGCTCGGCCTCGCTCTCATGGACGGCCAAGCTCGCATTGACTAGGCCAGCGCGGCACGCCTCTTAGCCAGGCACGCGGTGAGTTCCCCGGTCAGGCGGCGACCAAGCTGCGGAGAGGTCATGCGCCAAGCCGGCGGCGGCGGCTAGCGCAACCGGCGCGAGCGTTGCTAAAGCTGCGGTCAAACGAAGGTCAAAGTGCAGCCCACGGCGAAACTCGGCTGGACAACGTTAGTAAAGATTTCGCTTTAAATGGGGAGCGGCCCGTGCTGAGCGCGCGAGCCAGGCAAGGGCACTTCGGTCCTAGAAGCCTGCTATGTTGTAGCTATAATTTTGTCTCTCGACTGCAATGCCACTATTTTCCGACAATGGTGACTACGGACTAAGCAATAACCGACCCCAGCAACCGATCACCTACAGGCGACCTTCCGCCTGACGCTACCTCGCGCACACAGTTTGTTGCAGGAATTCAGCTCCGCCTGCCATCGTTCTGGCGCAAGAACCCGCAGGTGTGGTTCGCCCAAGTAGAAGTCATCTTTTATCTCCAGCGCCTCACCTCGGGGTCTTCCCGGTTTCAGCACCTACTTTCTATCCTGTCTCCTGAGGTGGCTAAGGGGTTGCGGACGTCATCTCTAGATCACTGCGCGATGCTTCATACCAGCGCCTTTGTTATTAAGTGATTATTTATTTAAAATAACGAAAAGGAAGGTAAAAGATGTTTGCTCACCCCGGCATCTGCCTTCACTAATCGGCGGCACCTGAGCTGGGGTAGCGGAAATAAAGGATAGCAGGCAGTCTGAAGAAGTTAAACGAAAGAGGTGAGGGGATAGTAGGAAAGAGATAGGGGTGAGGGCATATATACACTATTTACAAATTATAAATCAATTGTTCAGGCTGAGCGCGTGCGCCAACGAACATTGAAACAACCGCGACACACGCGCACAGCACTTGCACACAACAGCTGGAGCGGGGCGGCCAGCTGTTTTAAGCGTCCGAGGTAGCACAAGCGGAACGTTCAGTCACTGCATAACACTACCTGGCGCAGAACAGACGGGACGTCAGGCCCGTCTGTTCGAGAAATAAACACAAGCTCACCATGGCTCCCTCGCGGGTGCGCGCACTGCCCTGCGGCCACAATAGCGTCTTGAGCGAGTCTGGTAGGATGCCCAGCGCCCTGTAGGCCGCGAGCATATCACGACGAGCGTCAGCGAACGCGGTGCAGCGAAGGAGCAGATGTTCCAGTGTCTCCACTGCACCGCATCCAACACGCACTTCAATCGTCGCTAGTCCGTGGCGCACCCGTCGTTCCCCAGGCCACACGCAGCCAATGCGCGCGCGGAGTTTCCTCCATAAAAACGGCGGCTGCGTTTTTATGGAGGAAAAACGCTAAGGCGCCCGTGTGCTGTGCGATGTCAGTGCACGTTAAAGATCCCCAGGTGGTCGAAATTATGCCGGAGCCCTCCACTACGGCACCTATTCTTCCTTTCTTCTTTCACTCCCTCCTTTATCCCTTCCCTTACGGCGCGGTTCAGGTGTCCAACGATATATGAGATAGATACTGCGCCATTTCCTTTCCCTAAAAACCAATTATTATTATTATTATCATTGCGCGTTGCGCCCGCGAGAGGGCGCGGCAGCCGTTGATGCTGGGAATGCGCTCACCTCCCGCGAGGCGTGGGTCGGGATGCTGCCGTCGGAGATGATCGTGTATGACCGCTCGCACGTCCTCTAGCGCTAGCGGGGGATCGCTCGGAGGTAGTTGGTGTGCGGCGGTCGCAAGTTCGTCGGCCTCCTCGGTGCCCGCGATGCCGCAGTGACCGGGCACCCACTGCACGCGCACAACACATCCTTGCTGTGCAAGACGCTCGATGTTTGCACGAATGCCGCGCACTAGGGGGGTACCGCGGCTGTTGCACTGTGGGCGGGTGAGGGCGGTGCGGGAGTCGCAAAGCAGAGCACTCCTGGGTGGCGGAGGTGCGATGGAGAGCAGCAGTTCCAGGCCCAGGTTTATCCCCATCAGCTCCGCCGTGGTAAAGGAACCCAGGAAGTTGGCGTGAGTCTGGCTGTGCAGTCGCAGGGCTGGGATGGTAGCCGCCGCTGCGATGGAACGGCTGTCGCGGACCACTGAGCCGTCTGTGTACAAGAGGACATGGCCCTGAAGATCCTCGTGGATGACGGCTCTGGTCAGCTGCTGCACAGCGCAGAGGGGTGTGCTCCGCTTTCCCGCGATGCCGACGATCTCGCGCTGTATCTCCGAGGCAGCAGGCCAGGGCGGGCAGGGGCCGTAGATGGGGGGAGGGGGGGGGTCGGCTTCTGTGAGGCGCTCGTAGTCCAATAGCGCCGCACCCATTTGCCAGCGTGGGTGCGTGCGTATCCGTTGCAATAGCGGGCCGCCGTCCGGTGCGCGATGCAGACGATCAACGTGGTGCAGTGCCCTGCGCGCCGCTTGGAGATGGAGCGGCCATGCTCCTGCCTCGGCCAGTGTTGCGGCGCACTGCGAGTCCTTCGGCAGGCCGAGACACACGCGCAGGGACTTGCGGTGCTGGAGTTCGAGCTTCCTCTAGCAGGGTTTGCGCACCGAGACGAGCGGTAACGCGTAGAGTGCCGCCCCCAATGCTGCGGCGTTGTATAGTCGCAGCGCGGCTTGCTGGCTGATGCCCTGGCCTCGAGCGGTGAGCTTGTGTACGGCGGCGGTATACCAGCGCCTCAAGCAGAGCATTCTGGACCGCACCACAGCGTCCCAGAACGCACGCCTTCAGCCCCTGCTCACATGAAAGGCA
Organism: Amblyomma americanum; assembly: GCA_030143305.2. Taxonomy (NCBI): domain Eukaryota; kingdom Metazoa; phylum Arthropoda; class Arachnida; order Ixodida; family Ixodidae; genus Amblyomma; species Amblyomma americanum. Next base: position 24,297 of record JARKHS020014346.1, read on the forward strand.
CCGACAACGAGGCAGCTAGCGATCTTAAACTCATCACCTCCGTTGGCTTATCTCTATCTGCAGTGAGAGCGACTGGTCCAGGCGCAGATAGAAGATCCTGAGCTGCAAGCGCTGGGTGAGCACCCCCCTTCCCTCCGCATGCTGCTGGTGTCTCTTTCATTTGTGCCCAGATCGTTCGGGTGCGACACGTGAGCGGTCCTACCTTGCCCTTTCATTCCGACTGCCATTTGGTCGAGTGGTTTTCCACTTAATTCATGACATCTGCCACCCTAGAAACCGAAGCACGCAGCGCCTCGTTACCCAGGGGTGGGTCTGGCTAAGTATTAACACTAATGTTCGCCAGTGGGTCCACCTGTGTCTTGCTTGCCAGACCGCAAGAGTGACCCGCCACACGAAGACTCCTATTCACTCTTTCCTTGCACCTGGCTGTCGCTTTGACCAAGAACATCTTGACTTGGTTGGCCGCTTCCTCCCTCTGACGACCGTCGTTGTGGCGATGCCGTGCGCATTCCCCATTCCGAAAAACAGTGCGGAGGAGGTTGCCAAAGCCTTTGTTTCAGCATGGGTTTCTCGCTTCGGCTGCCCTGGCATTGTTAGAACGTATCGAGGCAGGCAATTTGACTCAACTCTCTTCTCTCAACCATCTGCTTGGCACTAAGCACTGCCGTACAAGAGCACAGCACCCCTGTGGCAACGCAATGGTCGAACGACTCCATCGCCACCTCGAGGCTGCCCTCACTGCGCGCCTGGACCGATAGCACTGGATAGACCACCTGCCTACGGTGCTTCTTGGCCTACACGCCATCCTTCTTCGTGATCTTCGCTCTTCAGCGGCTGAACTTGTTTGAACCAGGAGACTTTTCGTTCCTTCGGATCCCTCGCACCCCGCCTCTGCAGTATCCCTAGCGCTGACACGACCGCATTCAGCACCTGCGCACGGCCCCGCCTCGATCTACCGATCTTCGCATCTTCGTACACCAAGACTTCGCGTCTTCGACGCACATTTTTCTCCGCCGAGACGTTGTAAAGGGATCTCTAGCACCTATGACGGTCCGTATCGCGTCCTCCACAAGGCGGCCAAGTTCGCGACCATCCTCCTGAACGGTCGCGAGGAGGTAGGCGCACCTAACCGCCTCAAACCGGCCTACATCGAGGCACCTGCCACGGAGTCCCCTGAGGAGTCCTTGGTGTATCCGCTGATCTTCCTGTCGCCAACAGAGCCCCATGTCTCACTCGTCGGCACATTCATTTCACCATTCTGTGTAGGCGGGGGGACCTGTAGCGCCCACCAGCGCCACAACGCGGTGACGCTTAGTTCGGCTCTCCCAGCTGGTGCCTTGGTGACATCTACGCAGTTACGCTTTTCGGCAAAAGATGAAAATAAAGTGTAGCACCACGTGCCCGGAGAGCAAGCAGGGCAGGAACATTTCAGTCCATCCTCTACTTTTGGCGCTCCACAGCAATCCCGCGATTTCCCGACAATATCCTCACTAGTTTTATAACGAGAACAACATTACGGTAGCATTTCGAGCCTTGAGCGGGGCGGCGCCGTGGCGGTGGCGGCGCGGCCACCCCGTGGCTGCGCTGCCACGCTGTCACATGGTGCGGAGCAGCTGCCGGCGGCACGGCTCCGTGGCTGATGACGTTGTTCGTCACGTGGTTAGTCACGTGACCACTCACGTTGTTCGGAGAAGCGCGCCGGCGAAACCGAGCTGCCACAGCTGTGCGCATGCGCCGTGTCAAGCGGGACGAAGATGAAAAAGGAACGCCCAGCGAAATGGAGGGGCGAAAGGGTGATTTTGCAATTCAACTGAGCAAGTTCCACTCGGCCAGCTGTAGCTATCGCGTCACAGCAGGCTTAGCCATAGCTAAACCACAGCCAATTTTTCTAAACCGTCAGTCATTAACCGCCACCTTTCTGCGGGCCAGTTGCCCCTGTAGGAAGAGCCTGGCTCGCCTATTTCCCGGAGCGCGCATTAAAACATTTGCCTATTTAGGATATTAGGAAACTCGTATCTAACAAGATAGGGAATACTACGGCCAACGATCCGCGAAATCTTACCAATGTTTTTCTCTCTTTTAGGCTGTTTGCTGCCGCGTGATTAAAGTAACGTGTGCTACCATTGCATACCCTTGGAGCTCTAACTACGTGCACTCCGCACAAACATATCTAAATTAAGTCCTTCTTGTGAATTTGTGGAAGCCTTTTATCGCTACATGGCGTAAAAGCTTAGAGTAAAACTCTACAAATGCTCGGTTCATATTAGCATGGAGCTTGCTGTTGAGCACTTAAACCAATCTCAAGTTATACAGCCAGCGCAACTTTAGTGTGGTATCAAGAGCAAAGTGTGCTGTGCTACCTTTTAGGTTAATGTTTACTGCGCTAGTTTCGTGCGTCATGTTCAGATAAAAGTGGCAGTATTATGATAGCCAAATTCTGCAAAAATGGACATCCAAAATACCCGTTTAAATAGTGAATGCTAAAATACACTCAACTGAGGAAACATTGGCGGTGGTTTAGCTCTGGTTAAACCTGGAATGACGCGATAGCTACAGCAGGTCGAGTGGAGTGGAACTTGCCAACATGAATCGCAAAGTCAGTCTTTCGCTGCTCCGTTTCTCTGGGCGTTCCTACCTCAACTTCGTCCCCCTTGACACGGCGCATACACACAACTGTTGCAGCTTGGTTTCGCCGACGTGCCGCGTTGTCGGCAGAAGCAGCTGCTCCGCATCACTTTACCAGCCACGTGACGAACCACGTGACCAGCCACGGGGCTGCGCCGCCAGCAGCTGCTCCGCACCACGTGACCAACCATGTGACAGCGTGCCGACGCAGCCACTGGGTGGCGGTGCCGCCACCGCCAGAGCGCCGTCACGTTGAAGGCTAGAAGCTTCAGTAATTTGAAAACGGGGGCTTCTTGTGGACACCTGGCATTTATGACAGGATTGACTAAACGTAGTGGCCAACAAGCCTGCGCCAATGCCCTTGAGAATGACGAGAGAGGCATCTGTCTTAAAGAGTTTAGAACGCAGTTGAAGCTATGCGTTACCGACATAGCACGCATTTTAGGTGGCGTCACTGGGCACAGCCCGTTTAACGCGCACTCAAATCATTTTTCTCTAGCCGCCGCGGTGGCTCAGTGGTTATGGTGTTCGGCTGTCGACCAGAACACTACGGGTTCGATCTGTGCCGCAGCTTTCGCATTTCGATAGAGGCGAAATGCTTAAGGCCCGTGTACTGTGCGATATCTGTGCGACTTAATGACCTCAAAGTTTCGAAATTATCCAGTGCTCTCCATTGCGGCGTCCCTCACAGCCTGAGTCGCTACTTAAAGTTAAATGCTTGTAAGGTAACTTGGAGTTCTGTCTTGTAATTGGGATAGGTTACGTATATTGTTGATATTCCTGTGTATTTCTTGTTTATATACATGGCTTAAGCGATATCTATAGAGATTGTGAGCTGGAATTACATCAGAGTTGCTAAAAAAAGTTGAGGTGGAAGCAGTATAAGAAGCATTATATGTGTGTCGGAGATACTTTTTCTGTAACAGGTGGATGGGTTCTATATTAGTGGATGTTGTGTTTCCCCATACTAATTGACAATAGTTCAAGTGTGACTGAAAGAGTGAATGATAAAGCAAACGTTTGATGGGTGTGGGAAGGATATACCTTAAACGACTTATTACACCAGGTATTTTAACTTAGTTTGCTTAGAACATGCTTGACGTGATTATCCCAGGACATATTTGCGGAAAAGGTGACACCCAGACATTTGAAATTCTCGACTAAAGCGATGCATCGTGAGTTTATTATTACATCTTGATGCTGAGGTATGTGCTTGTTTTTCGGCCTGAATATAATCGCTTTTGTTTTGCTTTCATTTATCTTCATTGCATTTACTCCCGACCATTCCTCTAAGGATTTCATTGCACTGTTACATTGTTCAACAAGAAGATTAATACCATTCCCAGCAAAAAAATTACTAGTGTCATCTGCATAAACAATAAATTTTGCTTTAGGGTTAATAGTGACGATATCATTCAGATAGAGATTAAAAAGTAAAGGTCCTAAAACGCTTCCCTGCGGCACTCCACAACTAACAGCTTTAGCTTTCGATGTAAAGGCACCTATTTTCACAACCTGAGTTCTATTGGATAGGTAGGATTTCATAAGAGCTAGTGCCTGTCCTCGTATTCCATACTTATTTTATTTTTCCAGCAATATGTTATGGTTAACTAAATCGAAGGATTTAGAAAAGTCCACAAAAATGCCAACAACTATTGCTTTGTTTTCAAACGCCATTAATATATATTCTTTCTGCTCTAGCAACGCTAATTCAACTGATTTGTTTTTACGGAAACCGAACTGCTGTGGTGTTAACAGATTATGTTTTTCAATGAAATTTGCCATCCTCGAATACAAGACGTTTTCAAACAGCTTTGAAAAGATCGGTAAAATAGATACCGGCCTGTAATTTCCCAGCTCATTACAATCTCCTTTTTTGTACAGAACAGTAACTTTTGCGCACTGCATTCTCGCTAGGAAAGTTGCTGATTCTAAACACATATTAAAAATGTGGGTGAGGATGGGAGCAATAATATCAATTACATGTTTGATTGGGCGTACTTGAAGACCATCGATGTCACAACTGCTAGAGTTCTTTAAGGCTTGTATAACGGACATGATTTCATCCACTGTTACGGGTTGAAGGTACACTGTGTTGTTAATATAAGTGGAAACGTATTTGCTAGCATGAGAGAATATAGAGGGAGCAGAAGCGATACTAGTGAAAAAATTGTTAAAAGCATCAGCTAGTTCTGCACCGGATAATTCTTTTCCGTCAACTTGTAATTTTAATGAAGGCTTATGCGAGTGACCACGATTAAGGATGATGTTCAACCTCGACCATAACAGACTGTTTTGACGGCACTCAATATCCAACAAAGATGAATAATATGCTGATCGTGCATTTCGCAACTTCTTTGTTAGCGTATTACGATGCTTTTTAAATTGGACAAGATCATCTGCTGATCGCGTATGAAGGAAATGTTGATATAGCTTGTCCCTCGTTTTCATTTCACTCCGTAATTCAGGTGTAAGCCATGGTTTGCGTGTTCTTTTACTTTTTTTGCGTGTTCTTGACGGGAAATTCTTGTGGTATAGTTGGGTCAGTATATCCATGAACTTATCGTACGCTTCACTGGCATTTGTGAGATTACCGATCGTGTCCCATTCCACTGACAACAGGGCGTCACGAAAGGAATTCAGTGTTGTGTCTGTTATTAGTTGGTACAATATTGGTGGGGATTTTTTTCTTATTGACCTGCTTGATTCTACACACAAGAATACTGGCAAATGATCGCTGATAGAACATGACAAAACTCCAGATTTAACATTCGGCCCCCAGGAATTGGTAATAAATAAATCCAGAGTGGACTGGCCTTCAGGTGTAATCCTGGTTGGTGTGTCAATTAAGTTAGCAAAACCATTCGATAATATGATCATACTGAAAGCATTTGATGATGGACTGTTCACACTCATGTCCACGTTAAAATCTCCACCAGCTATTAGAGGTTTAGAGTTATGATTTTGAACCACATAAGCCAGGAACTGATCATAGAACTGCAGAAACGCAGGCAAATCACCATTCGGTGGTCGATAGCACACAGAAAATACATGCTTAGCAGTGCACAAGGTCAGCATTTCATAGTCTGGTGAAAGCACTGTGTAAGAACAAATATTCTGACATTCTACATCATTTGTGATCAGCAATCAGCCATCAGTCACCGAAACCAAGGAGAGTAGGGAATGTAATTTTTTTTTATTTTAAACCGATTAGCATTAATGTGACCTTAGGCAGAAAATCTCACCAGTGGCTTGTGCTTGTTTTTTCTTCTGCTTTCTAATCAATTATCGTTAAAAAAATTGCTCTAATATTCCCATTGTAGAATATCACAAATTAAACATCTCTATGCTACTTTATTTCGTTGATTGTACGCGTCCGTCATGTATGTCATAATGAGCCCTTTGTTTTTCATCCCTTGCTCAATAGCTAACGAGCTCATAGGTTATCACTGTCTTGCAGCCGAAGGTTACATAGGAGGGTTCTCGCACAGCTTCGTCCCTCTCTGTTCGGCCTCCTTCCTGCGTGGCATTCGCGTTCATTCAGGATGTACTATGTCCCCCACTCTGAAAGAGGTTGGCGCTGACGAACGCTCAAGGTGTGGTCACACTACACATAAATACCCCATAAAGCAGGAGATTGCACAGCCGTCACTGTAACCTAGTTGGTAGAGCATCGCACACGAAATTCAGAGGTGGTAGTTTGGGATCAAACCGGCTGCATGTGGATGATTTTTTCTCCTGCTTTCTTAATAATTATCTTTAAAGTAGTGCCCTATTATTTACAATGTTGAACACTGAAAATTAATCTCTAATTCTGCATGGGCTCAGTGGCTGATCGCTTGCGACATGAATGTCATAACGAGCGCCTTTTTTCCCCCACCCTTGTTTACTATATCTTCTTAGAACTTACGAAAGGGGGATGACTCACGGGTTATGTAATGCGACGGCCAGAAATATCATGGGTTTTTAAGGCTGCGAAATGAATTACAAAGAAGGAAAGCGGAGGAAGGAGGGTACAAAATGAGGTGGCCGGAATACAATAAGTAGATTTGTTGGGATAACGTTGGGAAAGCTCTCACAGCAGGGGGCTAATTGGAAGAGGGGCTGTCTCCTGACAAAAATGATAATAATGATAAAAAGTAAATGTAGCCAGGACGAAAATTGGCGGTGGGCTTCTTTGAAAGAGTGATTATATTGATTGTCTTTGCCGTGGTCTCGTATACCTACAGTTGATCGTCTTACGAAAAAGTCCAGGTGACTCAGCAGTCAGCAGTGAAGAGACCAGATCCCTGCGGCTGCGAGGCTTCAACTTGTAGGTACTGTAGGTAATTGTAGGTACAAAATGAGGTGGCCGGAGTACAATAAGTAGATTTGTTGGGATAACGTTGGGAAAGCTCTCACAGCAGAGGGCTATTTGGAAGAGGGGCTGTCTCCTGACAAAAATGATAATAATGATAAAAAGTACATGTAGCCAGGACGAAAATTGGCGGTGGGCTTCTTTGAAAGAGTGATTATATTGATTGTCTTTGCCGTGGTCTCGTATACTTACTGTTGAGCGCCTTACGAAAAAGTCTACGTGACTCAGCAGTCAGCAGAGAAGAGACCAGATCCCTGCGGCTGCGAGGCTTCAACTTGTAGGTACTGTAGCGCACACATACCGCGCTTGTTACGACTGTCAATGTCAATTTCTGCTACAATGCGTGAAACTTCATTATTCACTCAGACTAGAATGTATCAAATCAATTGGGGATATTTATGTGTGAATCGTAATATGCCTTAAATTTTCGGGGTAACTTTTGTGGTATCTCAGAAAGATATCTATAAAAATTTATTTTTCAGTGGTTGTGAGAGATGTGGCGAGTAAGGTGCCACCGCTTTTAAGGCCGTTTTAAACAACGCAGAAAATACACGTGCGATAATGCACAGCACCGGTAGGTCTGCGTTCGATATTACTGCGAATAAAAAAAATTTTCACACTTCTTTTTTTGTGTGTGGTCCTCATTTTGCGCACACCGATAGTTAATTTTCGAATAGTCTCACTTTACAGCACAGCCGCCATCGGGATTTTTGGTAGCAGGGTATTTGAGGAGTCGAACGTACAGTGAAGCCTGCACGCTGCGTGAAGTAATTTTTAATTTTTGGTCAGAGAACAGCCGGCCCTACTTAAACGTTCCATAAGAGCAGCTCGTATGGAATTATTGGAATATGGAGTCCATAAGATATTCAAAATCTACGGAAATCTATATCCTGTCTGTACGGAGTCCATTCGACATAATTCGTATACGTTTTCCATGCACTGTACATGATGTAATATGGAGTCCGCAAATTTCCATACGTGCTTTCGAAATATACCGAATCCATGTGCTCCATACTAAGTCCATGAAATTTCTAATGGAAACGCTTGGAATTATGGATCTCGCCATTTGAAAAATTTCAGTTGGGAGTATACTGCTGTTTCCACTACAATACCGCTCGTAGCGCCCTTGAGTGCAAGGGCCCGTGATGACAAATTACTCTTATGAATCAATCAATCAATCAATCATTTTTTATTCAAGACAATAATACAAGACTATTGTCTTGGGGGACGTGACAAAAGGCGGAAAAGTGCCTGACGAGGTCACGCCACCCTGTGGCAAGCAGCGGTTTGACACTCATGCAGAGTTTCAACAGAGTTTACATGCAGAGAAATGTCTTAGATGAAACTGTATCCTCCAACCCCCTTATTATATATATTTTTTTTTACAGTGCAAGAATATGTACAGGAAACAGAGTACAAGAATAAGTGCAGCAACTTCTGCTAGCAATACATGTTAACAAAACACTTCCAAACATAAAATACATGTAAACTATCGAACTTGAAGCACATGGAACATAAAATTGAAAACAAGAAGAAAAACACGAAAACATAACACACTAGTCTTCCGTTAAGAATAATCCCTTGAGTGTTTTCTTAAACCTGCTTAATGAAAGATTTTCAGTTAATAGGTCGTGAATGACGGGATAGTTGTTTAATAAATCTGCTATCTGACAGCTTAATCTTTGATGTCCATAGTTTGTTCGAGCTCGGGGCTTGACTATGATGCTTTTTCTTAAATCGTACACACTTCTTTTTTCTTGGTATTTTGTTTCAAAGGTAGATTTATCCAACCGGTATTGGCGGTAAACTTCCAGGCTTAGTCTGTATTTGTAGAACTGAGGCATTTGGAGTATTCTATGCGATCTATAGTAGGGCGCACAACTAGAGGACAGCTCTAAGTTACTGATAGCGCGTATTGCTCTTTTTTGTATTGATAGTAAGGAATCTAAATTTGTTTTCGTTGTGGTTTGCCACACAAGAGAACAATAGCTAAAACGTGAATGTATAAGGGAGTAGTACACTAGTCGTTTGATAGAAGCTGGCAGGTAACACCTCAGTCTGTTTAAGATGCCTAAGGCACGAGAGAGATCAGTTCTAAGTGTGTGGATGTGAGCATTCCATAAGAGATTTTCGTGGAATGTCACACCTAGAAATCTGGTAGTAGAAGACTGTTGTATGTCCAGGCCATTAAATTTTAAACACGGAATTGTATACATTTCTGTACCTTTGGAACGAAAGAGTACATACTTTGTTTTGTTTATGTTTAATGGGAGCCGGTTACTTCCCAGCCATGAGGTTAAGCCCAACATCCAATTGTTCGCCTTTCTGAACAGCGCATCTAAATCCCTACCCGAAAAGAACACATTGGTGTCGTCCGCATATAAAACCAAATTCGAGGCACCCGGTATATTTACAATATCATTAATATAGATGAGAAATAAGACTGGCCCTAGGATGGACCCTTGTGGTACACCATACAACAGAGTGTTTGTCTCTGAACATTCACCATTGATGACAGTATACTGCTCACGTGAAGTTAAATAACTCATGAGGAGAGTACCAGCTATACCCCTGACTCCGTAATGCTGAAGCTTTTTTATAAGTATATCATGTTGGACACTGTCGAACGCTTTTCTAAAATCGAGGAATATACCCAGAGTTAATGCCTTGTTTTCGATATTGTGCAGAATTTCATCTTTTATTCCAAGTAGTGCTGTTTCTGGAGATTTGTTTTTCTGGAAGCCGAACTGTTGCCTTACGATAATATTTTGCGAGGTTAGAAATCCAACAAGCCTTTTGTTTATAATATGCTCAGCTATTTTCGAAAATACAGAAAGCACAGAGATCGGCCTGTAATTGTTCACGTCATCGAAAGAGCCTCCCTTGTGTATAGCCGTCACACGAGCAAGTTTCATTTTGGCTGGGAAAACTCCCTTTTCCATTATAAGATTGCAGATGTGTGCAATAGGAGTACTAACTATTTGACTCACAGCCTTCAGTGGTTTTGGTCTGATCTCATCAGTGCCAGATGCACAACCGTCTTTTAGAGACATAATTATATCTTGCACCTCGCTGAAATCAGTGGGGGACAAAAATATTGTATTCGGATTACTTGCAGTGACATAATTTTCCCAAGGTGTAGAAGAAGGGACATTTGTTGCGTCGGCTAAAGGAGCACCAGCAGCGAGAAAATGCTCATTAAACAGGTTTGAAACCTCTGCTTCAGACAGATCGGCATTCCGAAATTTCACTTTTTTTGTTTCTGCATTCTTATAGATTAACTCTCTCATGGTTTGCCATACCAGTCGTGTATTACCGTTCACCTGTGTAAATTTATGTGTGTAGTATTTGAGCTTTGCTTTTTTTAAGTCTGAATTTAGCAGATTTCGTACTTTCTTGAATGCATGAAAGTCACTTTCATCTTTTGTTTGCAAGGATGTTTGGAAAAGTCGGTTTTTCTGTTTGATTCTTTGAAACAATTCACGAGAAATCCAGGGCTTTCGTACTTTTTTGTTCTTTTTTCGGGGCTTGAGGGGAAAACATGTGTTATAAGCAGATACAAAGCATGAAAGGAAAGCGTCGTAAGCGGCATCGGGGTTCGAGAGCTCCAAAATTATGTTCCAGTCAACATTTGTCAGCATGTCCCTAAACTTGTTAACATTGTACTCGGAGTAATCTCTAATTAATACTTTGTGTTCGGGGGCGACTGTGTGTTTGCAGGGTAACACACAATATATTGGCAAATGATCGCTTAAACTGCAGACCAGGGTGCCTGATTTTACATTCTCACGAGGGAAACTTGTAACGCACAGATCAAGAATACTTTGGGAACTTGGTGTAATTCTTGTCGGTGTGGTGATTACGTTGGAGCAACCATAAGACTCGTATAACTCTTTGAATTGTAAGTAGGCTTGATTGTCAAGGGAAGCATTCAGGTTGAAATCACCCACAAGAACGCTTTCAGACTTCAGCTGAACACTGAGTTCAAGTATCTTTTCAGTAAACTGCATAAAGTCACGGAGAACGCCTGATGGAGGACGGTACATGACAGAGAAAATCATACCACGACACTGTATAACTATGCATTCATAATTATCGCCAATTATCTTGAACTCCGGAAGTACCTTATAATTAAGCTTTGATCGGATGTATACAGCGATACCACCACCACGCCTCCTACAGCGACATGCAGATACAACATCATATCCGGAAAGTGAAAAACACTCGTCATCACATGAGAACCAAGTCTCTGTAAAACAAATGATGTCATAGGAATGATTAGGTTCCGACAAAAAAGAAATTACTTCATCATACTTGTTGCGTAAACTCCTGGCATTAAGATGAAAAACTGAAAGTGTGGGCAGGTTTTTCATTGTGGAAGAAAATTTCAAAGAAAAACAAACTTGCCAAGAATAATCACTGCAGATCATCAAGATCCTGAACCGTGCGAATCACCACAGCATTATCTCCGCTCTTCTTCCGGACTAGCACTTTTCCGTTCGTGCGCCATACGAAAGCGTAGCCTGCGTTCTTCGCCCACTCCTTCGTTTTTGTCAGAAGACTACGGGAAAGCCTTGTCATGTTTTCGCACATAAACATCTCACCAGGTTCATTCCTTAGTGTCTGTCGCTTTGCCAGCCAGGCGTCACGATGTTCATGACTGACGAAGCGAGCAATGATGCCCCGTGTTTTGCCTTGTTTCGCAGGAAGCCGATGTAGTGCGGTGATATCTTGCTTAGTTAGTGGCTGAATATCCAGTCTAGGGGCTAATTCATTTATTTTTTCGAGCAAGTTCTCGTTTTCAGTTTCAGGAATGCCGTGAAATTCAATGTTGTTGCGACGGCTACGCCACTCCAGGTTATCTACATCTTGCATTATCTGTTGCAGTTCACTGGAAGAGTCGGCCTTTTCTATCTGATCCATGCGTTCGGCTAGTTTTTTTGTCGCTTGCTCTTGAATTTAAGACGATCCTGAAATTCATCGAACTTGTCTGACAGGAACTTCACGCTGGAGTCAAGTGCGTCTACCAGTTTAGGGAGAGCTAGAAGAGTATCGAGTTTGGTCTGAATTGCTAGCAAGTGCGCTGCTAAGTCGCTGTCTAAGTTGGGGCTCTCCGAGTCATCGCTTCGTGAACCCTTGCTACACCGGTCACACTTCCAAGATTTCTTGAAAGAACCGCGTTTGGAATTCCATGTTTCGTCACTTATACCAGAACATGCAAAGCAGTAAATGTTTTATGCCTTACTAATTTATCGTAAGAAGCAAGCTACCTCTATATAGTGCTTGAAGGTACCTGTTGCGTCCGATTCTTTCGTTTGTCTTCTGTGTCACCAGCGCAGTGTTCCTTTCTAACGGCCACTTGCCCTGTTTGCTCGCAGTCGCAAGATGCCCCCCATGGCTGCCCGCCCCTCCCACACCCCCCCTCCCCACTCGCGCCCTCTTCTCGTTCTGGGAAGCCATCACCACCTGTGGACGCTTCGCCGTTCTCTCCGTTCTTCCAGCGGCCAGTTCGGCTGGCGCCACGCTCGACGCTGGTCGCACCCTCTTGAGTAGTAAATAGAGAGTCTAAAAGTACCGCGAGCCTTTCGCTGCACTGTCATCATTTGCGGCACTCCAGACTGCGCTGTGGCTGCACTTTTGAAATTAATCGCCAAAATGCGTACTGCTATAGACACGGAAAACTTTCTGCGGCTTGTAGCCAAGGCTTATTTATTAGCGAAAGGGACGGAGGCGGGTCTTTGTGGACTTGAGGGGTGAAGTTAACAACTTCAACCGTTGTGACCCCGTAACACCTCTTTAAAATATCTCGCTTACCCCTCCTCTCCCCTAGCTCGATAAACCTTCCCTTTCCTGCCTAGCCTTGGCTGCAAAGCCACCGAAAGTAGACCGAAAGTAAAGTGTCCACGCCTGCAGGCAAAATTATAACTCTAGAACACGCAAACCACTTCTTTATTATGGGACTGTAATAAGAACACAGACCACTACTAATACAGCACACACAGCACACCACAGCACACCACAGCACACCACAGCACACCACAGTAATAAAAGCACAGCACAGTAATAAGCACAGCGTCACGAACAACCAGCCGAACCGTCCAGGCACAGAACAGAGACCGCGTTCAGTCCAGAGCACGCGCGAGCGACCGAGAGTTCGGCGCTCGAGCTTCGGAGTGTTCGGCGCTCGAGCTTCGCAATGTTCGGCGCTTCTCGTCGTCTTCTTCGTTGAGAGCCAGCCTCTGAAGATTCTAAAGCCCGTGTCCAGTCTTACAATTCCCCCCGGGCGAAAGGGCGCCATCCTGGCGGCCTAGGGCGATGTGACGGCGGGGTCGTAGTAAGGTTTGAGGCGGGCCGTGTGGACAATTTCGCGGCCTCGGCGGCGTTGATCAAGGATGGCATAAGGGGTTCGATGAGGTAATTGACGGGGGATGTCTGCTGAAGAATACGGTAGGGTCCCTGGTACTTGCTAACAAGTTTGGAGGAAAGGCCGGGACCTGAGGAGGGTACCCAGAGCCAGACCGAAGAGTCAGGAAGGTAAGCGGGAGGAAGTGCAGGGGGATCACGGGTGCTTTTCTGCTGCTGCTTGGCGTGAGAAGTGAAGGACCGGGCAAGCTGCCGGCATTCTTCGGCATAAGTTGCGGCTTGAGAAAGAGTTGTAAATTCGAAAGCCTCAGGGCGGTATGGAAGAATGGTGCCCATTGTGCAAGAAGGCTCACGGCCGTACAGGAGAAAGTACGGAGAGAATCCTGTGGTGGCTTGACCAGCGGAGTTATAAGCGTATGTGACAAAAGGGAGAACGCGATTCCAGTTACAATGGTTGGAAGCAACATACATGGCCAGCATGTCGCCGAGGGTGTGATTAAAACGCTCAACCATGAAATTTGTCGGGATGGTAGGCGGAGCTGGTGCGGTGAACAACGTTGCATTCCTGAAGGAGAGCTTCTACAACTTCTGAGAGGAAGGCCGGACCTCTATCACTGAGCAGCTCTTTGGGGGTACCATGGCGAAGAATGATGCGATGGAAAATGAAGGATGCAATGTCGTGGGCTGTAGCGGATGGTAAAGGCGATGTTTCAGCGTAACGTGTAAGGTGGTCGATGGCAACGATGATCCAGCGGTTCCCCGTTGATGTGCTGGGAAGAGGGCCGTAGAGGTCAATGCCAACACGCTCGAAGGGCTGTTCTGGGCAAGGCAGCGGCTGCATAGGAGCGGCAGGTCGGCGAGGTGGATGTTTTCGTCGCTGGCATGTGGCGCAGGACTGAACGAACTGGTGGACGTAACGGGCTATCCCACGCCAGTAGTACCGCTGTCGTAGACGGTTGAAAGTCTTCAAGAATCCGGCATGGGCACACTGGGGATCATCGTGGTAGGAAGAGCAAATGAAGGAGCGCAGATGTGTCGGAATGACGAAGAGCCACTTGCGACCATCCGGGAGATAGTTGCGGCGGTAAAGGAGCTCGTCTCGGATGGCGAAATGGTGGGACTGACGACGGAGAGCACAGGAAGAAGGTCGAGATGATTGGCCAGATAGGAGATCAAAAAGGCAAGTGATCCACGGGTTTTGCGTTGCTCGGAAGCCATATCAGCGAAATGAAACTTGAAAGAACACAGGGCGGATATACAAGGCGCTGCCTCAGATGGTACAGGAGAACGTGAGAGGGCATCAGCATCGGCATGTTTGCGGCCGGAACGATAGATAACGCGAATGTCGTACTCTTGGAGTCGCAGAGCTCATCGCGCCAGTCGGCCAGAGGGATCTTTCAAAGAGGACAGCCAGCAGAGGGCGTGGTGATCGGTGACAACGTCAAAAGGGCGCCCATACAGGTAGGGGCGAAATTTCACGATCGCCCAAAGGATGGCTAAACACTCCTCCTCGGTGACAGAATAGTTGGCTTCAGATTTTGTGAGTGTCCGGCTAGCGCAAGCGACAACGTATTCGTCAAAGCATTGCTTGCGTTGAGCGAGTACGGCACCGAGACCGACGCCACTGGCATCGGCGTGGAGTTCCGTCGGAGAACGAACCGTCCAGGCACAGAACAGAGACCGCGTTCAGTCCAGATCACGCACGAGCGACCGAGCGTTCGGCGCTCGAGCTTCGGAGTGTTCGGCGCTCGAGCCTCGCAATGTTCGGCGCTTCTCGTCGTCTTCTTCGTTGATCGCCAGCCTTTGAAGATTCTAAAGTCCGCGTCCAGTCTTACAGTACATATATTTGTTAGTTAAAAGCCAGTTTGCTGGCCGCGAAAAGGAAGTATCTTTTTAGCATTTTAAGTAATTTCATTAGTTTGCCCAAACCGAATCGTGGCATTTTTATTTTTGGCGGCATAACTTTCGGCATTTTCTCTTTACCCATCTTAGTGATGCCTTTCTTAATGAGATACCCAGAAGAAGTCTAAGGTTGGACGAAATCTCGTCTGGTCGGGTAGTAGCGTCATAGGAAAACAAAAATACATGAATCGCCGACCAAAGGCTTGTGTCAATAAACGACGTTTCGGCTTCCTTACGGAAGCCTTGTTCACTGAAAGCTTTACTAAAAACCCGGCTCTTAAATACGTTTCAATAATCGTCCGAGGCATCTTGCATACACTGGCGGGAGATTGCCGTCATTGCGATTAAGTGTTTTTTTAGTCGTTTGTATCGCCAGCGACTCAAGATATGTGCGTATAAGCCCGTTTCTTTCTTTGGCGATAATAGAGGCCTCAGTCCAGCAGATACGATGCTCTGCTGATACGGCATTCTCCGCAAGAGCGTTGGCAACTACTTTTTGATTTTCTACGTCCTTCTTGTGCTCTTTCAGGCGCCTTCGAAAATTCCCGCTTTCGCCTATGTATACATAATCGCACTCAGCACAAGGGATCCGGTACACCACGCCCGGAAATTTTTCCTTTTCCAGCTTTTCCTTCCCATTCACAAGTTCGTGCCGTAACTTGTGGGTGGGAACGTGGGCAACGTGCACGTCGTACGAGCGCAGCACACGTCTCAGTGCTTCGCTTACACCAGGCACATAGGGGATGGCGGCACGTGATTGGCAATGGTTGCGGGCCGTGTTCTCTAGGAGCACTGAGCGGCGTTCCACGGAGGCTAGAAATTTCCTGGGATAGCCGCAAGTCGTCAACTCACGGCGCACTTGCACCAGGTCCGAGGCATGGTCTTGATGTCGTGAGCAAATTTTTCTCGACCTTTCGATGAGTGAAGCCGCAACAGCACGTTTGTGGCAGGCCGGGTTCACTGAGTTAAAATGTAGGTACCTGCCCGTGGGGGTCTACTTCCTGAACACTCGAAAGGAGAGGTCATGGCCCACTCGCTCCACTAACACGTCCAAGAATGGTAGTTGGATGCCAACCTCCTCCTGGACAGTATGGCCTTTTCCATGCTGTTAATGTGCCTGGTGAACGCGGCAAGTGCGTCCTTCTTGACTATACAAAAACAGTCGTCGACGTACCGCAGGAACACATTAGGTCGTGGATGGAAGGAGGCCAGAGACCGGTTTTCGATGGCTTCTATGGTCAGGTTTTCGGCTGTGACAGAAATGGAAGCGCCCATTGCAGTTCCGTGCACCTGCTTGTAGAACGAAGCTCGAAAAACGAAGTACGTGTTTTCGAGGCAAAACTTCAACAACCGTAACAGGTCCTGTGCCTCAAGGGGTGTTTTTTCGCTGAGCTTCTCGTCGTTTTGGAGGGCAGCCGCGCAAACATCTACCGCTAGATCGACTGGGACGCTGGTGAAGAGCGCCGTAACGTCAAAAGACACAATGATGTCGTCATCCTCCACCACGACGTCGCGCACTTTTTCAGTGATGTCAAACGAGTTGCGTATGAATGTGGGTCCTTTTCCTACTAACGGCGCGAAGACACGGTGAAGGTAGCCCGACAGCTGGCATAGGGGCGAACGGGTAAAATCTACTATCGGTCGCATAGGGGCGCCCTCCTTGTGGATTTTCGGAAGGCCGTATAAAGCAGGAGTAGACCCATTGTGACAAAGGAGTCGTTAGTAAGTGCCTTGTGCTGTGGAGGTACGAAGCGAAACACATAGGCAAGATGCTTTTTCAACTCTCGTTCTACCTTCAGGGTGGGTCCTTCTTCAGTGCGATGTACGTGCTCTTGTCGTGCAGGAGTTCCATCATTTTTTTGTCGTAGTCGGTGCTTTTCAAGATGGCGGTAGCATTGCCCTTGTCGGCGGGAAGGATAACAATTTCCCGGTTTCTGCGCAGGCTTCTTATTGCGTTGCGCTCCTCGGGAAGCATGTGAGAGGCCTGTCAGGTCGGCAGTTTGGCAAGGATGCTCACAACTTGAGTTCGAGCTTCATCGCGGCGGCCGGCCTCAAATTTCATCACTGCACGTTCAGCAGCACAAATTACCTTTCTTGCGTCAGGAGCAGACCCAGCGTTGAAGTTTAATCCAAGCTCAAGCACTGCTAGCTCGGATTGGGTAGGCTTGTAGGTAGAAAGATTGTGGACTGTGGAGCTCGTGCTGACTGGGCGACTAGCAAAGCTGGCTTCCTCGTGGCAGGGCATCAGTCTCCCCATCTTGTTCTTGTGAGCCGCTTCTCGTTGTTGAGACTGAAGGCTAACTTTGTAGTTGGCATGCAGCTGGATGCTCGCGAACTCGTTTGGGCATATGTACTCGAGGCGGCGACGAGCAAAGAAGAGTTGATTTTGAAGGCAATTGGTTATGTCTTTGCAGTTTAGGATCCTGTCCTGCAGTAACTGACGTTCTGCTCTTGCTATGACGCTGTGTCCAAAAGTGGAGTCGACGGGTCGCAGCAAGCGGAGCGATCTGGGGATTAGGTTTCTGGCCTTGCAGGCGAGGTTGAAATCTAAATGGTCCCTAAATGAAGATAGTCTGAAGGTCATGGAAACGTACTGGCGGACTTGAGTTATGAAAGGCTGGCCATACGACCGTCGTAACTGGAAGAAGTCTAAGGTTGGACGAAATCTCGTCTGGTCGGGTAGTAGCGTCATAGGAAAAGAAAAATACATGAATCGCCGACCAAAGGCTTGTGTCAATAAACGATGTTTCGCCTTCATTACGGAAGCCTTGTTTATGTTTGGGTGCACGGAGTTGAAACTGTCAATGAAATGGATAAGTTGTTGTTCTGTGTTTGTCCATATTATAAAAATATCATCCAAATAGCGCTTGTAAAAGTACGGCTGAATTGGACAAGAAGAAAGAAATTTTGACTCTATATGATGCATGAAGATATTTCATTTCATTTCATTTCATTGACAGTTTCAACTCCGTGCACCCAAACATAAAGTTTACGCACACCTACTCAGCCAGTCAAATCAATTTTCTTGATGTTGACATTCTGGTGGACAAGAGGTCAGTTAGTACAACCGTTTATAGAAAACCAACCGACTCACAAAAATATCTACATTTTCAAAGCGCCCATCCCCGTCACGGCAAAACCAGCATCCCTTATTCGCAGGCCCATCGTTTTCGAAGAATCTGCTCTAACGACCTAGACTTTCATGAAAACTCCGAACACATGCGCAACGTGCTCTTAACACAGCGCTATCCACGTTCCATTATTGATGACGCCATAAGCAAAGCTTCAAATCTTAACCGTAGTCAAATACTCCAGGGGCACCAAATAGATAACCGCAATGATTACACTACAAACCTTATCCTCACATTTAACAGTAACGCACCGAACATAAACAGAATTCTTAATAAGCACTTTAACATTCTCCAGCAAAGTCAACGACTATCGAAAATATTTACATGCGCACCCCGCGCGATTTACAGGCGCGCCAAAAACATTCAGAACCACCTAGTACACTCCAAGGAACACAAAACCCCAAAATATGGATGCCAGCCCTGTGGTAAGGGTCGCTGCAAAGTTTGCAACTAGTACGAGGTCAGTTTTCCAGCATTCAATCAAGGGGAACTTTGACTGCGACTCATCAAACATTATTTACCTTCTTGAATGCACTTTGTGTAACCAGCAATACATAGGACAGACAAACACTGCATTCCGCATTCGATTTAACAATCACCGGGCACACGCCAAGTCTCTTCCAAACCTTCCCCTATCCCAGCATGTAAACGCAGAAGGACACCCATTTGACCAACTAAAAGTAACAATTATTCAAGGGGGCTTCAAAAACAGGCGGAAACGTGAACAGCGGGAATCCTATTTTATCCACAAGTTTAATACTATTCATGAAGGTCTTAACGAAAAGCCTGGTACCCTTTCTTTTATTCCCGACCTCAAAACAAAATAATACTACATTTCTCGTTAATTGGCTAACTCAGATATACCTTTTATAACTCCTAGTGTATATCCCAGGCAATCATACCCCTCCTTACTTACACTATCCTGCTTCGTGCAGTATTGATAAGCTTTTGCCGTTCTTTCCTTACATTTTCCGACAATTTGACATCTTTGCACACAGCTAGCCCAGCCCTCCTCCCCTACAAACAAGTATTCCCGGCGAGGTCGGTTCAACGACCCACCCACGGAGAGTGGTGCACCGTTCAGTGAAACCCAGACCCCGTGAGTAAGTTCTTAGACATGTGCTCGTTAACGTAGCCCACTCCTTCCTTAACGTTCTAGCCCTCGGCTCACCGGAAATTAGTGAGACCCCAAAAGGCGCCTGGTTTGGCCTGTTCGTCACTGCCAGTGTCATTTGCGCAGCGGCTCCTCTTCGGCCACGCATCTGCAGCGGCGCCCTTTGTGTTTGTGCATTTTGTTTGTGTGTTTTGGTTGCACGTTTTGCTTTCGTACGCCTATGGTTGCCGTGCTGCCCACGTCCCCCGCACCGTCTTCCTCTCCCTTTCTCTCGTTTCGCCATCTCCTTTTGTAGCCCACCCTTCCTTACTATACTAGTTTTCCCCCTTTTTTTCTTTTATTTCTATTTTTTTGCTTCCTCCCCCAATATTGTCCCTGTCTGCTCCCCGCAACCCCATCTTTATTTTTTTTTTCAATTTTTTGAACCGTTGTTGCTATTTGCGTGTTACTCTCCTTTCTCCCTCCTCTTGAGCTCACAAACTTAAAACGTCCATCTGACGCAAGACCACTACAGTCCTGAAGAAGACCGCTCCGCGGTCGAAACGTTGATAAATAAAAGTGTCTTTGTAGAAGTGCCCATTTCTCTTAAATCTTTATTCTGCGGAGCCAACGCAACCTACGTTCGTAATATATATATATATATATATATATATATATATATATATATATATATATATATACATACATACATAATGGTGTTTCTGTTGTTGATGCGAGACAAAGTGTATTTCGTTTTGGCGAAATGTTGAGTCCTATAAAGAGACAGTTTCCAGTAAAATAACAATATCAAAAGAAGTTTTAATTCAGCATTTAGTGCGCATTTACGCAGTCTTTGCAAATACTTTGTTTTCTTTACCTTAAGACAAATTACTGCGTAGAAAATAGCTGCCTCCACGCTAAAAGATTTCGACATTGCACGACAGTTACTGGCGACGCAATACAGAAGATAAACCGATTAATAACAAGATACTGCTCTCAAAAAGGCGCGAAAGTAGCCAAACAGTTTCTGAGAAGGCCTAAGTAGTTAATTATCTAGATGCATATGGCATAATTTTCCAGCAGTAGAAAAATCTAAAATATATTCAGCACAAGGTCCTTATAGTTCTGCTACTTCTGTGAAAAAGTTCTTATGGCACAAAATCAGAAACCGAAATGCTCTGCGTTAAGAATACTCCACTTAGATAATAGCGATGTATATATTAAACAATGATCATGTCTTTCTAAATGTTCTACGACCGCTCGTTGCGTACTGTGTTAATAGTAGCCTTTACTTAGTTTATGGTCTTGGAATGTATGAGCTGTGAACGACCGCAGCAGTGGGACTGGGTTTATCTTTTCTTGGGATCGTTCCAACGCAGCACTCATCAAGAAAGGCTAGCGGAATAAGGTGTAGAAAAAAATATTTCAGCCTTGGAGAATTTCATACTATGAAGTTTCCTCTAATGCGGACAACCATTCGTCCTGCAGCGTTCATTATTATGGAATGTGGAATTTATGCTTTATGTATCTCATTTTCTACAGCGAAAACCGCTATTTACACCTTTAAGCTTTTTGATGACGTCTATATTGCCGCCAATATTTGCAGTGTTTGTTCGTTTTTCAAATCTGCCGCGACACCACCTTATCGCTTTGTTTGCGACGCAAGACGCGACTAGATTTATCTCGATTGATCGCAGCCAGGCAAAGCTGATTCTACGTTGTTCCGGAATGTTCTAGTAACTTTGCGCCCTTTATCTCGAATGTTCGCTATCAGCTTTAAATTGAGCACGGCCGACTGCGGCGGGCATTCTGTTCGACGACCGCCGAGCACGCTTGTCGCTTCGCCGCCGCCGAGTGCTTCAGTCCATTTTGGGTGCAAGTCAGCCCAATAAACAGTTCTTTTAGAAGATCCTTTCGTCCGTCTTCATCGCTGCTTCGACTGCCGTCACCACTACGTGACATCTGGTGGAAGTGCGGGGTAGCCTTCCATGTTCCGGACGCCCCCTTCAAGTCGTGAAGCCAGCCCTGAGCGCTTCGCACCCGAGGACGAGCCAGCAGCTCAGCGAGCCAGCCGACGTCTCCAGGGAGAGGAGCCTGAGTTCGGGAAACTGCCGGACCGCACAAGACAGCGAAAAGACGCGGCTACGAGCACCGCAATCTCGCCGAAGATGTCGACACCGATCATACTGCAGCAGCCGCGGGTGCCGCCAACTTTCAATGGATCCCTAGGCGAAGACCCTGAAGAATGGTTGGATCAATTTGAGCGCGTGGCGTCATTCAACAAGTGGGATGATGCGGCAAAGATTGGACACGTTTTTTTCTCATTGGATGGCTCCGCACGCACGTGGTACGAAAACTACGAGTCGTCGCTTATGACATGGGAGCTATTCAAGAGAGAACTATTGAAGGCATTCACCAGTGTCGTGAGGAAAGAAAGAGCAGAACGACTCCTCGAGTCCAGGATCCAGCTTCCGAATGAGTCCGTCCGCAGTTACGTCGAGGAGATGAAGCGCCTATTTCGCCGCGCCGATCCCGGGATGACCGAGGAAAAGAAAGTTCAGTTTTTAATGCGCGGCGTAAAAGAACAACTCTTTGCAAGCCTCGTCCGCCAGCCACCAAAAACAGTCGAGGAGTTTATGCAAGAAGCCTGCACGATTGAGAATACCCTCGACGTTCGAGCTCGGCAGTACAATCGCCCTTCCTCGGCCTGTGCAATCCGTTCGGACACGCCGGCCACCACCAGCGACAGCTTGCGGGAAGTTATCCGCGAAATCGTCCGAGAGGAGCTACGCCGATTACTGCCATCTTCCCCACAGCCACAAGCAGCGACTCTGATGGATGTGGTACGGGAAGAAGTGCAACAGGCACTTGGCACCCCGACGGCCACAGAACCCCAGGCCATGACCTACGCCGCTGCAGTAAGTACTGCTCAGCCCCAGCGACAACCCCCACGTCCTCCCCGAGATGAGCCAATCGTTCCACAACGCCGCCTCCCAGCCCCCGCCCGCCCAGCCTATGACCGACGCTCAAGCCCCAGGAAATGCGACGCCTGGAGGACTTCCGACAACCGGCCGTTGTGCTTCCATTGCGGTGAGGCCGGCCATATTCTTCGTCACTGCCCGTACCGACGTATCGGTCTTCGAGGATTTGCCGTTAACGCCCCACGACCACGCTTCGGACAACGTCCGCACGAAATCGACGAGTACCTGCGTCGAGAAGAGTACACGCCGAACCGCTTTTCGCGCTCACCATCGCCGTCAACCTCGCGCTTTGCGTCGCCACGCCGCAGCTACGCTGCCGCGGTACGAGGAAGGTCGCCCAGCCCCCGTAGGGGAAACTAAAGGCAGCAACCTCTGGAGGTGAGGTTGCTCACGAGCTAAACGCCGAAGATCCTCCACCGACCACGCCCCATGCAGGCGCTGCACCCGCGACGCCGCATGAAGAATCGACACTCGCTGCACCGACGCCGCACACAATGAGAACCTCGACCACGACGCAAGCTACCTTGAAATCGACGCCGCCACCCAGAGGAGCTTCGACCACACGCCCAACCCGTGACTCGCATACGCGACGAAGCCGTGACCCGACGCCGAGAGCGACATGCAATGCAAGAGCCAGGACCTCCGACCTAGAAGTGACTATCGACGGCCGGAAAGTCACCGCTCTAGTCGACACAGGAGCCGATTACTCGGTGATGAATGGAACATTCGCTGCGCAGCTCAGAAAAGTCACAACGGCTTGGGACGGCCCACAAATTCGCACCGCTGGGGGCCACCTCATTACGCCATCAGGACGATGCACAGCGCGAGTGACTGTCAAAGGACATACCTATCCTGCGACCTTTGTTGTGCTACCGCAATGCTCCCGCGAAGTGATCTTGGGTATGGATTTCCTTAATGAGCATCAGGCGATCATCGACCTGCGATCCAAGCTGATCACGCTTTCGACGAACGAAGCCATCGCTTCGATGAAAACTCGGGAAAATCACGTTGCCGTAAGTGTCCTGGAGGAAGAAGTGAGCGTCCCACCCCGTTCAAGCGTTATCGTGACCGTAGGCGCCACGAAAGCCATAAACACTGAAGCCATCATCGAGGGGAACATGCAGTTGCTACTAGACCGAGGAATCAGCATCGCACATTTCCGCAATGGCCAGGCCGAAGTACTGCTGACTAACTTCAGCGAAGAATACCGGCATATTAACAGAGGAACGACGATTGCTTTCTACGACGAAATATCTGACGTACGAGATTCCTTCGCCCTCTCCGACCCCTCCGCAGAAGAACCGCCTGACCAAGAGAACTCGCCCAGTTTCGACATCAACCCAGCCCTGCACCGGAACAGACAAGACCAGATCCGCAATCTGCTTCAAAACTACAGTGAGTGCTTTTCGACATCGCCGAAGGTGCGACAGACGCCAATTGCCAAGCATCGCATTATAACGGATCAACACGTCCGACCTCTCCGTCAAAGCCCCTACCGTGTGTCTCCGCGAGAACGACAGGCCATCCGGGACCAAGTCGAAGAAATGCTTCGCGACGACGTCATCCAGCCTTCAAACAGCCCATGGGCGGCACCGGTTGTTCTAGTGAGAAAGAAAGACGGCGCACTTCGATTCTGCGTGGATTACCGCCGCTTGAACAACATAACAAAGAAGGACGTCTACCCCCTCCCCCGCATCGACGACACACTGGACCGCCTCTGCAACGCCAAATATTTCTCATCGATGGACCTCAAGAGCGGCTACTGGCAAATTGAGGTCGACGAAAGAGATCGCGAGAAGACAGCATTCATAACTCCGGATGGGCTGTTTGAGTTCAAGGTGATGCCATTTGGTATCTGTTCCGCACCAGCGACGTTTCAGCGAGTAATGGATACAGTGCTGGCAGGCCTGAAGTGGCAGATTTGTCTGGTGTATTTAGATGACGTCGTTGTCTTCGCCTCGAACTTTGAGGAGCACTTCAAAAGACTTCGAACAGTACTAGACGCAATCAAGTCGTCTGGCCTAACCTTGAAAGCAGAGAAATGCCACTTTGCCTACGAAGAGCGGCTGTTTCTAGGCCACATCGTTAGCAAGGAAGGAGTACGCCCAGACCCGCAGAAAACAGCCGCTATTGAACAGTTTTAACCGCCGGCCGATAAGAAAGCAGTGCGCAGATTTCTCGGACTATGCGCATATTACCGACGATTTGTGAAAAACTATTCGCGCATCGCCGAGCCCCTGACCCAACTGACGAAGGCAGACGAGCCGTTTAAATGGGAAGCGCCGCAAGCAGAAGCCTTCAAGGAACTTCAGCGTCGTTTACAGTCCCCACCGATCCTTGCGCATTTTGATGAAAACGCCGATACTGAAGTTCATACCGACGCAAGCAGCGTGGGACTAGGCGCCGTTCTCGTTCAAAAAAGTGACGGGCTGGAGAAGGTCATCGCATACGCTAGCCGTTCCCTTTCCAAGGCCGAGGCTAACTATTCGACCACTGAGAAGGAGTGCCTTGCCATCATCTGGGCTACGTCGAAATTCCGCCCCTACCTCTACGGACGGCCGTTCAAGGTGGTCAGCGACCACCACGCGCTCTGCTGGCTTGCCAATTTGAAGGATCCCTCTGGCCGACTCGCTCGATGGAGTCTGCGTCTCCAGGAGTTTGACGTCACCGTCGTTTACAAGTCCGGACGCAAGCACACTGACGCCGATTGCCTCTCACGAGCCCCTGTAGATGCACCGCCGCTGGACGACGATGAGGACGCCTTCCTGGGACCCATCAGCGCAAGCTCTTTTGCTCAGCAGCAACGCTCGGACCCCAACCTAAAAGGCCTCATCGAGTACCTGGAAGGCAAGGTTTCTTCACCCCCCGCTTCATTCAAGCGAGGACTGTCTTCTTTCTGTGTGCAGAATGAGGTCCTTGTGAAGAAGAACTTTACAGCGAACAAAACAGCCTACCTCCTTGTTGTACCTACTTGTCTCCGCGAAGAAGTTCTACAGGCTTCACACGACGAGCCGACAGCTGGACATCTCGGGTTTACTCGCACCCTCCGCCGCATTCAAGACAAGTATTACTGGCCCCGACTGTCTGCCGATGTCGCACACTATGTGAAAACCTGCCGAGATTGTCAGCGACGAAAGACTCCTCCCACACTACCAGCAGGATTTCTGAACCCCATTGAACCTCCCTCAAGACCCTTTCAGCAGATTGGCATGGACTTACTTGGCCCTTTTCCAACGTCAACATCTGGAAATAAGTGGATCATCATAGCGACCGACTACCTGACCCGCTACGCCGAGGCGAAAGCCCTACCGAACGGAACAGCAGCAGAAGTGGCCAAATTTTTCGTGGAGTGCATTCTTCTTCGACACGGCGCCCCCGATGTGCTCATCACGGACAGAGGAACAGCATTTACGGCGGAACTCACGCAAGCCATCCTGCGCTACAGCCAAACCAGCCACCGGAGGACAACTGCATACCATCCGCAGACCAACGGACTGACCGAGCGCCTGAACAAAACCATCGCCGATATGCTCGCTATGTATGTCGACGCCGAACATAAAACCTGGGATGTCATCCTGCCTTACGTCGTCTTCGCCTACAACACCGCAGTGCAGGAGACCACCCAGATGACGCCTTTTAGGCTCGTCCATGGCAGAGATGCCACGACCACGCTAGACGCCATGCTGCCCAACGTTACAGAAGAAGAGAACGTCTACGTTGCCGCCTACCTTCAACGCGCAGAAGAAGTTCGAAGGCTTGCCCGATTACGGATCAAAGATCAGCAGCGGTCCGACGCCAGACGCTACAACCTACGAAGACGCAACGCGGAATACAAGCCAGAAGACCAAGTCTGGGTGTGGACGCCCATTCGCCGCCGTGGATTGAGTTAAAAGCTTTTGCACCGCTATTTCGGCCCGTACAAGGTTCTTCGTCGGCTGGGTGAACTGGATTATGAAGTCATCCCTGACGCAATGACTGCATCCCAGCGACGCCGCGTACGACCAGAAGTTGTCCATGTAGTCCGTCTGAAGCCGTATTATGCGCGCTAAAGGCCGCTGCATTTCCATGCTCTATTTTCGCAAGATCCGTCTTTTTCTCTTACTAGTCGCATTATTTGTTTTAATGCATCGGGTCAATGCTTCTTTGAGAGGGGAGTAATGCCGCCAATATTTGCAGTGTTTGTTCGTTTTTCAAATCTGCCGCGACGCCACCTTATCGCTTTGTTTGCGACGCAAGACGCGACTAGATTTATCTCGATTGATCGCAGCCAGGCAAAGCTGATTCTACGTTGTTCCGGAATGTTCTAGTAACTTTGCGCCCTTTATCTCGAATGTTCGCTATCAGCATTAAATTGTGCACCGCCGACTGCGGCGGGCATTCTGTTCGACGACCGCCGAGCACGCTTGTCGCTTCGCCGCCGCCGAGTGATTCAGTCAATTTTGGGTGCAAGTCAGCCCAATAAACAGTTCTTTTAGAAGATCCTTTCGTCCGTCTTCATCGCTGCTTCGACTGCCGTCACCACTACGTGACAATATTTAATACTCTACACTTGAAAGACAGGATATTTCTCGACATGAAGGTAAAGAGGGAACTGGTGACTAATACGGAAGTGCACCCATTCTTAAAATGTGTTCGGTGAGTTCACCAGCTTTAGGGAGCTGAAACATTATTCCACGACTTTACATAACGGCTTCCCTTCCCAAGTGTCATACCATCATCATCATCATCATCATCATCATCATCATCATCATCAGCCTGAATACACCTATTGCAATGCAAAGGTCTCTCCAATTAACCCTGTTCTTTGCCAGCTGCGGCCACCGTATCCCCGCAAACTTATTGATCTCATCCGGAAACCTAACTTCGTGCCGCCCACTGCTAAGCTTGCTTTCTCTTGGAATTAACCCCATTGCCCGTAAGGACCGGCAGTTATCTTGCCTTCGCATTACATGCCCTGCCAAAGTCCATTTCTTCCTCTTGCTTTCGACCAGGATGTCATTAACCCGCATTTGTTCCCTCACCCACTGTGCCCGCTTTTGGTTGCTTTACGATACTCTTATGATTGTTCTTTCCATTGCTCCCTGCGTTGTCCTTAACTTAAGCTGAACCCTATTCGTTAGTCTCCACGTTTCTGCTCCGTAGGTGACTACCGGTAAGATACAAATGTTTTCCACTTTTCTCTTGAGGCATAATGGTATGAACAAGCCAATTAAGTGTCATATAAGCCGGCAATATGAATACACAAACGAGGCCCCCTTCCATATTCGAAAAGGTGCATCGCACTCACAACATATAGCAGCGTGAGGCACATTAAGCCGAAACACAGCAAAAAGCAAAGCACAGAAAGGTTCTTGGGACATCGCACCCGGAACTGTGCGTGCATGCCTCTAAAGGGTTTGGCAGGCGTCCGTGTAGAGGACATGAATGCTTTGTCTACGTACATTATTCTTGCGGGTTCGGCAAATATATAAGGACCACATATCCGACCACGCAGTTAGAGCTAGTGGGGCTCATCGAGCAAAGGTTATTTTACTGTAACCATCTAAGTGCTCAGAAAATAAATAAACTAAGACGGAAATAACTTCAACCATACTAGGTGCCTCAGTACGATGGCCTCTTATAAATACCTAACAGAAATTGCACTGTAGCAATTCTCAGGAGGACATATAGGTGTGTACAGGTCGATTTAGCAGTTACAAAGTATTACCCATACAAAGCGTTATCATATTCAAGACCTTTTTACTGATCTGTAGGTGCGGTAAGGCTTGTGTGGATGGGCGTATGTCCTAAAATGTGAGGAATGGTCCTTAGTGTACTACAGAATTATAGAGCTTTCTCGAAAGCTTTCCTTGTTGCTCAACTATTCATGTACTGCAGCACTCCACGGCTTCATGTGAGTGACAGATAGTAGGTTAAAAAAGAAGCACACACTACACAGGTCGTGAGGAGCTTGTTTGCCTGATGAAGGAATCGTATCTGGTTAGCCAGTTGGGGGTAGGCAAGGAATGCGCTGCAGGTGGTTTGTTCGGTTTATCATGAGAGAAGTAATGTTCGGGATAACCGGCTGTGTACAGACAAAGTTGTAAGTTAGCAAGCGTAGGGTATTATCTTGATTAATAGGCTCTCGTCACGTATGGAAGTGCGGAATTTATCTTCCCATCCTTCTTTTAGAAGCTGCGATCGGACTTTGGTGTGTGTGGGGGAAGGGGGGGGGGTCGGTAGGGCTGGAAATGGAGAAGTGGTCAAACTCTCAGGGTTTACGCGTTAGCGCACTGGTTTAGGTTAGATTGCGTTATGGTTAAGAGAGGACGGTGCATTCTTTCCGTACATGTAGACATATTTTTTGTGTATTTTAGTGCGCCAGCATTAGACACGTACCTCATGTTGTAAAAATTTGTCCCTCTGCCTGTTCGTCCAGCTGAAGCCTCCGCAGGGCAGTTGAAAAGGACAGAGAAGGAAAACAATCTGTCCACTATCCGAGGAGAGTGGAGAAGAAAAATTGTCAGAGGGAACGCGAAGAGAGAGTGGCAGACGTCGGCGGTGTGTAGCGAAATGGAGAGAGTGAAATCCTCCAGGAAAAAAAAAAAAACGACAGGGAAGACGAGAAGCCAGTGGCATTGGTGGGTATGGGTGTGGAAAGGGGTTACGGTGGGTCCCAATATGATTGCTGGATTGGTTCATGAGATCAAAGCAGGAATACAGCGTGGCGAACAGCCACTGGCGGATAAGATGACGACACCCCTTAGCCTGGTCTGACGTTTTCAGCGGAAGCGGCTGCTACGCCAAGAGGGACGACTTATGCTAACGCATACTCTGAAGAATCAATAATAGTAATGGTCTTTATTCTTCTTAGAGGCGCTTTCTATTAAAAGATATATCTTGGTTGGCCCGAGAATCTCAGAATTGCCGCGTCTGAATTCCTAGCCCGCATTCGTGCCAATTTATCAACTCCCAGCCCTAAATGAACCGGGTTCCTGCTTATTCACACTTCGATGAGTTCTATAATTTTGAAGGCATTGGTAAAGTAGTCTACCATGTTCTTAGGGACCTTTTGACGTTCCATTGTGCGAATGGCGCATATAGTGTTTGTCAAGAATTTAGGCGTTGACGTGCGGGCAAAGTTAAATTTCTGAGATTGTCCATGCCATTTATTGTAACGTGTGTTTCAGCTGTATTGTCGTACACGAAACACTGATGGTTCTTTTTTAAATTGAGCGAATTGTTAATATCAGTGTGCAGTATAAGGCTTCCGCTTTGCCATATGCGTTTTCAGGGGACATGTCTGTGCAAAATACGATTGAACTTTGGGAAGGTGGATGATAAAGGATGCTGCGGCTTTTCGCGCCCACGGTATGCTTAGGCAGGAGCCCATAATACATATCCTAAGGATAGTAGCGTTGTTGAATATTATTAACAACACCGACTGGCAGGATACCTATAGTTGCGGATCTGTCTAAGGAAGGCTAGTTGCATCATTGCTAGAAACCTGCATTTCTATTCCTAGCAAACAGTAATATTCTTTGAAAAACACCTCTTAAACCGGATACGAGGAAGGAATTGGCGAGCTAGTGGCTAAGATTACATCGCGTTTGTTCTGGGAAACACAAATAGCAACTAAAAAAAATTGCAGAATTGGCACTCAGGTGTGACCTGTCGTAAGCATGAGATTTTTCATCGAGCTTTTTTCCGGCCCTGCTATGTTCCATGAAAGAAGTACTGTGACGTATTTCTTGGCAAGTTTATCTGCGATTTTAGGAAATGTATGCTTTCCTTTTCCATGGCTACACATGCAGCATATTCTCGAGCTGCCTTATAGCGCGAATGAAGAACAGCCTGGCGATACGCTGCCAAGGGATCTACGACAAGGTGATTGGGAAGAATTTCTGCCTTTTGGGCAAAGTAGTTGCTTTCAGTTCTGGAGCTGTTGGCGCTATTATAGGCTGCCTTAGTGTCCTTTGGTATACCCTCAACACACTCGGGACAATCCTTTCAATATTTTTTGTTGAGTGAGGAAAGAGTTTTGAACCGAAAGCTTCACTACGCTACCTCGTAACGATTTCGCGGTGCTTGCGGTGTTAACCTTCAAGTGACCCACAGGTCAAACCTAGACTAAGCCGTGGTATAACTATGGTGCCCTACCACATGCCACCCCAGGCACCTCAAGACCTACTCATGGTGAAAGGCTAATGTCAAAGGCCAAGCTCCAAGGTTAAAAATAAATGTCAAAGGTAAAATACAAAGTTAAGAGACAATAATGAGATTATGACATGGAAACCTTGGTTGCGCTTTAAGCTTCGTGGCAACAGTCCCAGATGTGCGCTGAATGCATTGGCATTCACAACGTTGTAGCCGAAACGCGGCAATGAAGCAATAGACCGTCGGCGTCTTTGTGCTCATTGGTGTTGGCGTTGATGATTTTGAGGAAAGGAAGGAGCATAACTGGCTCCCTGGGGCAGTGGATGCCTCAATCGCACTTTGAGGTACGTGGCGGTGAGGATAGAGAGATGTGGGCTGCATGCAGCGCTGACAAGGTTGTGGTAGACACACGCCACTGCATCAATGGGCCGCAGCGTTCATTGCGTGACCAACCTCTCGAGATAAACCCTTAATTTAACCGAGACCTGGATTCCCTTTTTGACGCTCGACCTGTGCGGACACACATCGCATGGGTTCCCGCCTCAAAGCCACTTTCTGGCGGATAGAGTCGGCACCCAGGCCTAAAGATTTCGGAAGACATCGAGATCGTAATTTTGTGCTTGCGGACACCAGACTGCACCAGGTTTTCCCACTTTTTGCCATTTAATAGGCTTTTTCTACCACCCACGGTCGTCGCAGGCTAAGACTAAGTTAGGCCGAACGTGGCGTTGGGACCCGCGCTCGCACCCGAGCTCGCCCCAGGACTTCCCATGATGGAATACACTGTTCAGGGTGCAACTATTTCGCCAACGAAGCTTGAGTCCGGTGACTGGGAGACCGTTCTCCGCCTGTTAGACCGAGCACGACGATTGAAAAGCGACGCCGCCGCCGCCGCAAACAAGCCTTTGCCGGGCACGACGACTAAGGCAAGGTGGCCGGAAAACTGCCCGCCAACTTGCACCAAGAAAAGGCCGCCTGCTCCCCATAGACGTGCCCGCTCCCACGCCTGCCTGCCGTCGACTGTAAAAACTTCTGCTGCCCGCCAGCTTGGAATTTAAACCACTTCACTCCTCGCCAACTTCAATTTGGCGGCTGCGACGCGGCCAAGATTGCATTACTCACCGACCAAGCCGAGGATGTCATTCGTGTCAACCCCTTAAACGACACGATCATGTGCAGCAAGCCTAACCGCCAACGAGTTCCGGCGTACGGAAACATGAAAGTCCTCAAGATGGGGGACAAAGACTTGAAGGTGGCGTCATAAGTGGCGGCGTCTGACGACTCCATCAAGGGAGTCATCTGCCAAGTCTACAACGGCAGCACCTCGGACGAACTCCGCCAGGGTTTGATGCACCGGAACCCGGTAATCGTCATCGTGGACGGCCAGCGCATCAAGAAATTTGCAACCATCCAAACCCCTTCCAAAGCAAGAAGGTCCCCAGTCAGATTTATTACAGGGGAACCATCGTCCGCTTTCACCCGTACCGAGAGCAAGCAGGGACTTGTTTTACCTGCAGGAGAGTCCGCCATCGAGCGGACGTCAGCTACAAGCCGCCGCTATGCCACCGCTGCGGTGAAGACCATCCTGTTCCCGCCGAAGGCGAGCCACCGACTCGCAAGATCGTCTGCATCGTCTGCCACGGCGCCCACAACACGGGCAGCCGCAACTGCAATCTGCGCCTAGAGGTGCGGCAACAACCAAACAACAGCAAAAATAAAGAACACAACGGGGGCAACGGCGCCCAGTGTCCGGGTGCCGGCCGCCAGTCGCGATCCAGAACCCGATCTTCGTCCTCATCATTTGGTGGATCCAACGGAGACACCAGAAACAAGTCCTGAGACCGTTCGAGCACTTCCCGCCACTACCCAGCAGGGACAGCAGAGGAAGAAGCAGAAGCTCGAGCCGGGGAAGAAGCTCGAGTGGTTCGAATGAAAAGGTGAGCTGGCCGGGCTCGGCCTCCCAGTAACATTATGCCGCCAGAGAGAAGGAACCCAAAGTGCTTCTACAGGCACGAGAAAAAGAAAACGCTAAACTCTGGAGCGATAGCTGAGCCAAAGCGTCTGCTTAAAGCAAATCAAGGTCTAGGTAACACTACCTTTACACCTCCTCTCGCGCGCACGTGTAAAACTCCCGCCCGATGGGCCTCCCGAGACGTTGGCAACAACGCGATGGAGGTTGACACGAGCACCACTACAAAATCCCCGGCCTCCCCTAAGGAAGTCGAGGATACTAAACGCATGACAGGGACATCAGTAGATGACACCCCGCAGTCGTCACGCGCGTTGAGCCCTAGACGACTGACGAGAATTAGAGGACAGTCCCCGACTGCTCCCCGGAACAGTGGAAGAACTGCTCTCAGATATTAACACCATAACAGGTCGCGTGTACTCTATGACCAGCGAATTCGATTCATTCAAACTGCAGTATACCACCTGGATACAGCAGTTAGCGACTGACATAAAGGCCATAAAGGAGGCAATCTCTCCACGACGCTGCCCTACTCCACCGCATGATTCCCCCCCCCCCCCCACCATACCTCTTCAACATGGCTCCCGCCAGCAAATTGATGTATGGCAATGGAACTGCATGAGCTTTCGTCACAACCGAGGGAACCTGCAGTTGCACATTCAAAGCCTCACTAGTCAATAGGATTAAAGAGCACTCCAGGACGCTAGTGGCGCGGCGAAATTGCCGGGCTTTGAGGCATACCTGCCACAGGGTTACGATACGATGGCTCCGTCCGGCTCATTTACTGCCACCTTTGCCCATCGCAACATCAGAGTCAGAATGTCTTTGTTCATACATTTCATACGTACAGCATATCATGCAGAAGGAGGTCCCGAAGTCAAAGACTGTAATGCGACCTCCTAATCAATTCCATCGTGTAAAAAAATTAACAGCATCGACAGGTCCGATGAATATGAGAAATTGAATATATACATATGGGGTAAAACTAAAAGCAGACTCATGGGAGAGAAAAAAAACCACTATTCAAAGCTATAACAAAGAACCACCGAAACACACTGAATTATAGATTGTTACGTGGCAACCAGCCGAATAATGAGGCGAGATGTACGATGGCAATAAGATGATTTTTAATGGCGACTGGCCTAGCCCGAGCGCTCCGTCCTGCGCCTCTGACAGCGTCGTCGTCTTCGTGACACTACCCGGGGCTGCCAAGCGACCGTCCCGATCGTGAATCGAAAAAGACATCGACGAAGAGATGCGCTCGATGGTGATGGGTTAACAGGACGGTACAATAGAAATGGCATGGTGGTGAAGTGCTGGCCGCCACGATGAAAGAGATGGGCGAATGAATCCTGCTCCACGAAGCTTACGGGCCGCAGGTCGCCGGGAGCCGACGGACGAAGCCCTTAGACGCACCAAACGACAGGGGCTGTGTCTTCACGTGTGAACAGCGTCTCGGGTCGGTGGGGTCATGGGGTCGGGTCGCGGCAGCGTCATGTTTTGTGATCTAGGCGTATGACGGGGCGGGGGTGAGAGGCGAGGTCTGCTCGGGCTTGGCAGGCTAGGGCACGGCCGGGCGGCGCGGATCAGGAACTCACGGCCGACGACAACGGCTCACTTA
Organism: Amblyomma americanum; assembly: GCA_030143305.2. Classification (NCBI taxonomy): domain Eukaryota; kingdom Metazoa; phylum Arthropoda; class Arachnida; order Ixodida; family Ixodidae; genus Amblyomma; species Amblyomma americanum. The sequence goes on from JARKHS020014346.1 coordinate 58,475, forward strand.
GGACACCGAAGCTCCGAAACCAGGGTGGGGGATGACACTCCGCACCTCACACCAAGTGTTAAGTGGCGACCAGCCGAAGAATGAGGCGAGATGTACGATTGTAGTGAAATGATTTTTAATGGCGGCAGGCCTAGCGCGAGCGCTCCATCCCGCGCCACTGCCAGCGTCGTCGTCTTCGTGACAATATCTTCCTGAATTATAACGAAGATTAGGAGGCAGTGGAAAATGCATGTAAGAAGAAAAGGAAACTAATTTATCACAATGAGGGCTCACAGCTAAGGACTGTTCGTTTAAAGTGTGCATTAAAGATGACGATTGAATGAGCATTTTTAGCTCTATAAGTTTAGTGATCCAGACAGCAACTAAAGAGGAATGAATTTCCTATTTCCCGTAATTGGTGCGTACTTCAGATAGTAAGACATTGTTATTGAGTGCAAACCAGGTTATGTTGGTGTTTACAAGATAACACTGTGGTAGGAGTTGAAGAGGCATTAGATTGTTGACAAATTAGTACTTGAAAATGCCAAGAGAATATCTAACAAGCTGTGACATGGAGAGGATTTAATGTTTATGAAGAATAAGCTGTGACATGGAGAGGATTTAATGTTTATGAAGAATAAATGCTGCATAAATGTAACAAGAACTGTAGGTAAGTATACGAATGGCTTGATTTTGAATTATCTGCAATGATTTTATATAGTAGGGTATGTGGTTCCCCAGCATTCTATACAGTAGCCGATGTGTGGGTGTATAAGTGCGTAATATAAGGATATTAATGCGTTGTTTGAAAAGTATGGAGGGGCTTTAATAAGAATTCTCAATCCGTATGCCATTTTCTTCTTTATATTGCCTATGTGTTTATAAAACTTTAGATTGCTGTCCAAATCACACCCAGAAATAAGGCGAACACGCTAGCCTTTATGATATACTGACCAGTTGAAATGGGAGGAATGGAAAGTGACTGGCGTTGATGCGAGCTGACAACAACACGCTTCGTTTTGCTACAATTGGTGGTCAAACTTTGTTGATTGCACCAAGATAGAAGGTTGTCCAGGTCATGATTAAGTTTTTATACGGGATTAGTAACGCTTGAATCTCAGTTATAAATTGTGGTGTCATCAGCCTATAATATGCAGTTGGAGGAACCGGGGCAGCTTGGTAAAGTATTGTTACAAATTAAAAACAAGAGGGGACCCAGAATAGAACCTCGTGGAACGGCTAAGTTAGTAAACACAACATCAGATGTTTCGTTGGGTTTAATGGCAGATAGGCAGCTAAGGCCATCATGCGCCAAGCACAAGGTATGTAAACTAGGGCAGCCTCTGCAACCATCCTTGCTTGTGCAAGGATGTTGAGACGCCCAACCAATCGAAAAGACCTCAGCCTTTTTCTCAGGAATAGGAAATTGGCTGAGGTGTGGTTAAAAAAGTCTCTGGTTATAAATGACTCAATAATATGAGATCTACAATTTGTTTAAGACGCTTGCTCTCTTTAAAAATTTCAAAACCTTTTACATGTGAACCTTCACCTTAGAGTAGTGTGAGGTGGAATGGTATGTGTTCTTCGTAAAAATGCATAATGATTTTTCTCAGTGTCTCCTGTTTTCTACATGAAAATAAAACATGGTTTATTGTTAACTAATCTTCACATAATTCACATTGGGTTTCTCTTGTTTCGTAAGTAGAAAATTATGCGTGCGGTGTGTGTGTCTTATACGAAGACGGCAGATATTCACTTCATTGAAACTTTCTTGATGGGTGCATTACATTTATTCTCCTAAAACTAATCTTAGAAAGTGTAGTTTGTTATTTTCTTCATTGTCCCAAGCGGACTGTCTTTGTTTCCTTAATTTAAAATATACAAATTTCGTGCAGCACTTAAAAAATATTTGCCTTTTTATTTGCTTGCTATGAGCCTGTGCAGCGCAAGGGTCTGCTCTCTCGTTGCATTTAATTCCGACATGACTCGGTACCCAGCTCTGTTTTATATTTTTTCCTTGAGCTATGACTTTTGTTATGTCCGTGTATGATGTCAACAAGCATCGGAGTAATTGCATTTCTAGAGTTGAGAGCTGTAAGTAAACTGAGGGAGTCGGCGTAAATAATAGTGTTTCTTAGGTTCTCATTTAATATCTTTCTTACGTCTAGGCATACAGCGTAACACTCGGCTTTGAATATAGACGCACACTGTGGAAGACTTATTATTTCCCTTTCATGCCCTCGTACTACTGCGCTTCCTATGTAGGCGTTCGTTCCTGAACCATCTACGTAAATGTCTATTAAACCATTGTATTTTTCCGCGAGTGCTACCAATTCTGGCAGTATATCTTGTTGCGGAGTACGCTTTTTGTGAAACTGTTTGGGAGGGAAATCGCATATCAAAGGAAAATTGTACCATGGAGGAAGTGGCTCCCGTCTGAGCGCAATGCTAGGTAATGTATTGAGCACGCCGGGAATCTGGAAAATATCTTCAAAACGCAGGACGAGCGGCCTGGTAGTTTGCGGCTTTTTAATAAATGTCTTTTAGATGGGCAATTTGTAACTATTTCATAGCAGATTTGCTTCGGTAGGGAACGGATTTTTAGAATGTATGATCATGCGAGCATGCTTCTTCTGTCTGTTACTGATGGATCGTTAGTTTCAACATAAAGACTGTTTATGGGCGACGTCCTGTGCACACCACTACAAAGACGTAAACCTAAATTGTGCACTGGATCGAATCGTTTCAAGTACGATGGCCTTGCTGAACAACACACTATTCAACCATAGTCTAAAACGGAACGTACTACAGAGCCATTAATCTGCAAAAGGCGTGCCCGATCAGAACCCCAGTGTTTGCATGAAAATACTTTCAATATGTTCAAAGAATGTGACGCTTTCTTTTTCAGCGCATTTATGTGAGGAATGAACGTTAGTTTTTTGTCGAAAGTAATGCCTAGGAAGTTGTGTGCATTTTTTACAGGTAATCCAGTTTCGTTTAGGCTTAATGTGGGATCTGTTTGTAGGCCCCGTTTTAGTGAGAAAAGCTAGGCCACACATTTTTGTGGAGAAAAACGGAAGCCATTCCTGGCTGCCCATGTTGCCAGTTTATTTATTGTTAACTGTATTTGTCTCTCGCATGTAGATATGTTGGAGGATGTGCATGCTTCTTCTGTCTGTGAGTGATGGATCGTTAGTTTCAACATAAAGAGTGTTTATGGGCGACGTCCTGTACGCACCACTTGAAAGACGTACACCTAAATTGTGCACTGGCTCGAGTCGTTTCAAGTACGATGGCTTTACTGAACCATATCATAGTATACCTTAGAATTACTTTACTAATAGAATTCATTCTTTCAACGAACTGTGTTGCAGGTAAAATACAGCCTTGAGGTACTCCGTTCTCATCAATAAAAGTTTTTGAAACGGTTGAGCCTAGGCGTACCTGAAACGAGTGGTTAGACAAGAAGTCTTTTACGGAGTTCAACATCCCGCCGCAGATGCCGAGCTCGGTAAGGTCTTTTAGAATCCCGAACCTCCAGGTTTAGTCATATACCTTTTCTAAATCGAAAAAGACTGCAGGACTGTTTTCTGTATACAAAGGCTTCTGTAACAGTATTTTCTAGACGAACTATGTGATCTGTAGTGAAGCATCCTTTTTAAAACCACACTGATAGATATCAAGAAGTTCACAAGATTGAAGGACAAAAGTTAATCTCATGTTGAGGACACTTTCAAAAGATTTCGCGAAGCAACTGGTAAGAGCTATGGGTCTGTAGCTGCTGGGAGAGTTTGGCTCTTTCCCGAATTTATGAAACGGTACAAAATGAGCTTTTTTCTAGGCTGCGGGCAGTTACCTTGATAACCGAATTTTGTGAAGATTCTTACAAGCGCCTCTACAGCGGACTGGGAAAGATGGGCCAGCATTTCAATGTATTTGGTGAGGTCCTGGAGAGGTTTTTTGCCACCAGATAGTACTCTATTGATTTCCTGGAGCGTAATAATGTATTGTTTTGTTCATTAACACCTCCACTTGGTAGTCTGTGTTTCAGCCTTGATTTTGTTAGAAATGATTTTGTGCAATGTAATTAGCTAGAAACTTCAGCGAAGTGCTCCCCTAATATATCTGTCTGTTCCCTTATATTTGTTTGTGAAGCACGTGTTGTCAAAAGGGGAATTTTATATGGTGAGAAGCTGCCATTTAATTTTCTTACTTGTTCCCTCATTTTTTAAAATGTGATTTGACTGTTTAAGGAAGACACATAGCTCTGCCATAATGCTTTCTCCGCACTACGACATACGCACCAAGCTTTAGCTAATGCTTTTTTAAAATTTACTAGGTTATCTTGTGTGCGGTACCGGCGCAAAATACCCGAAGCTCTATTCTATTGTTTTTTTTTGCAACATTGCAATGTTGTGTCCACAAACTCAGTGATTTTGCAGTACCACTCAAGAAGACAGGAATAATCAAGCGTGCAGCAGCTAAGCTACAATCAGTGAACTTTTCATTTATTTCTTCGATATCAATATTTCCAAAAACTATTTTTTCTAAGCTGCCTTCTGATCTGAAAAGTTGCCAGTCAGCTAAAGGGAGCTTGCAGCGTCGCAGTTTTGTCGGGATGAATTCAGGTGCTGATGTTAGACTGATTACTACGGGGAGGTGATCGCTACCATATGCGTTGTCTATGACATCCCATTTAATATCGTTAAAAAAAAGACGGCAAACTAAAAGACAAATCTAAACAGCTCATTTTTCCTGAGGCTGGGGAGCAGTATGTAGCTGTACCAGAGTTCAGCAAACAAATATTACTGCTGAGGATAAAACGCTCTATAATTGGACCTCTGTTGTATTTTTTTTCAATTCCCCAGAAAGATGAATGTCTGGTAATATCCTCAACTACCTGATAAGGCCCTGGTAGTCGTTTTCAAAAGTTTTCCAACTTTATGCGGGGTAACTTTCAGGTGTGGCTCAAGGTACAGAGAACACACTGTAAGAGTTTTGTATGTAAGTACAGTGGCTGCTACATCCTCTAATGTATTTGGTTTACTTCACGGGCTCCTATACCGTCCTGCACGATGGCGGAATACTTTGGATATATTGAGTACATTTCTATGGTGGAAACCTAGGTTAGTTTCCTGCGAGCACAAAGCTACAGGATAGAATGAAGTTAAGATGTCACTGAATTTATTTAAAGTCCTCTGAAATTCCAGCGTGTTATGAATGCAATCTTGTGGCTTCAGAAACTACATTAAGGTTGGCCCCTTGATTCGGGGATTGTCTCTTTTTTTCGATGCAGGGAGTTTTCCGGTACCTGTGATGTCGACGGCACGGGGCTACCCTGGCTCTTGTTCATCACCTCCTCAGAGGTACTGGGCGATATTGCGGACGGCACGTGGGTCTTTGTGTAAGACGTCGCCTCGTGGGCAGAGGTCTGGAGGCTCGCTGCATCGATAGCTTTGGAGGTGGTGGAGTAGTGTCACCTACTTCCACTTGGGCCGAAGATGGCCCTGCTCCAGCCTCAGTACGCGAGGGCAGGGCAGGTGCAGAGACCGGTGTGATGGATCGCCCCGTCTCACCACATCGGCAAAGCTTGCGTGTAGAATCAAAGAAAAATTGTTTGCCATTCTGACAAGTCTTCTCGCCTCTTTGAAGGAAATTTGTTTTAGTTTTAATGTAATGATTTATTTTTCCGTCTTCCGCGATGGGCAAGACCTGAAGTAGGCTGGGTGCTTGACTTCACAGCTAGCGCAGCAGAATGCTGCTTCGCCGTTTTCCGAGGTGTATTCTTTCAAAGCACATTTTGCGAAAGTTTTGCGGCCTCGGCAACTCCGGAAACTATGGCCAAATCTTTGACAATTGAAACAGCGTCTGGAGTTGCGAATGTAGGGTCTCACTGCAATCTTTTTGTAGCCCACTTCAATGGAGTCGGTTAGTGTGCTACAAGTGAAACTAAGTATATGATGTTTCGGTGTGATCTCTTTGTCATCTTTTCTTATTTTGATTCTTTGTACTTTTGTGACATGTTGATGGCGGAGGTCTTCGAGTGTTTCCTCCTCGGTGAGATCCAGAAAATCAATTTCTAAGGTCATAACGTGGACTGTGTTTAGTGACCTATGGTATGTGACAGAGACATGAATGTCCCCATACGACAGAATATTAGAAAGTTTCGGAACTTGAGTTTATCGCGGATCACAAGTAGCAAGGCTCCACTATCTAGTTTGGTCACCTTGTGACCGGGGCCAAAGGCTTGTTTCATACATTTTGCAACTGTGAAAGGGGATGTTTTCCTTGCTGGTGTTTCAGGATCTTGACCGTGGACATTGTGATATTTCTGAAAGATTTAATTTGTTTCTTGGAAGAATTGTCTGATTGCTTCGTTCCGCCCTTTCTTTAGAAGGCGATGAGTTTGTGAGCGAGAAAGAGCCATAAAATATGTGTGTTGTTCGGCCGTGGTGCCAGCCGCCCACCAAGGAGCCCAACAAGGAGACGGGACTGGAACTTGCAGGCAAGTCCTGCCCACACCAGCTGTACACAACTATAACCAAATATGGCGAAACTCAGGGTAGTTCGCCACACAAGGTTAACCTTCGAAGCCAGGAAAAAACGAAAAACTAATATAAGGGACAGGAGAGCTGTAAGAAAGAAGACAGGAAAGTGTAAGGTGGAGGGGAGGAAAGGAAAAGGCGACTGCCAATTTCCTCCGGTCAGGGCAGGTCGGAGGTGCCGTTTTCAGGAAGCTGGAACCTCCGCCGAGCTGCCTTCGTCGAGGGGCCTTAAAGGTCCAAATGCTCGGCATCTGCTCAGCCGCCAGGACCCCCTTTTTCCCGGACACGGCGATGCCACGCACGGCTTAGCGCGGGTGCTCGGGTGCGTGGTGATGCACTGTTCACCATCCCCCTGCGGGGATGTCTGCGGAAGCTCAAGAACCCGTGGTGTCGCCACTCACCAACGTCTGCACGCTGAAGACGCCACTCTGTTGGAACACAACATCTGAGTAGGCATCTGAAATAGTGATTGTTTGTGTGCTATTTTGAAAGTTTGTAGCAATAATAGCAGGAGGCAGGGAATGCCAATTTCTTCTAGCTTAGTGCACGAAATTGGATGATTAGTGGTGTCAAAAGGTCTTGAAACTCTATAAAGACGGCTCTTGCAAATTTTCTTTCCTTAACTGAAATTCTTAACTTGTCTGTAATAATTATAAGAGCAAGTTCAGTAGAATACCCAGAGCGAAAACCATGCTGACATGGCGATAATATACTAAATTTATCCAATATTTATTGACGCGACTCGCAATTAGTTTTTCAATTACAATGTTGAGACAAGTAAGGATGCAAATTGGACGATAATTTGTCATTAAACAACTGTCACCCTTCTTAAAGACCGGAATAATCTCTCTACGCTTCAGTTCATCTGGAAAAATAACAGTTATATATCACCGCTCTACATCACACACACTAGGGGACACTTTAGAAGACTACACAGTAGTTGCAATAGTACCTAAGAAGAAGAGGGACGCAAATCTTTTCGCCCTAAATGTGTATTGCTCCCCGAAGAACAAGGGCACTGGCGCGGCAAACCTGATGGTCAAAACCCTTAAACTTGCAGCCAAAGCACAGCTGCTGCATGGTTGTCGGCGGCTTTAACGCGCGACGCCAGGCATGGGGGATAGGAAAGCTGCCCCCAAAGGAAATAAGCTATGGGAAACAGTACAGAATCTAGGGCTATCCATCCTGAATATCCCCATGAAAAGCACATGCATAGACAATAGTGTCAGCGTTGATACCTCCCCGGATGTGACATTAACCTGAAACATTAAGGACGCTAAGTGGTCCGACACAGGCCGCACAATAGGTAGTGGTAACTAAATAATATCTATATCATTTCGCCGTGGCGGTAGTAGAGTGGTTATGGCGCTCGGCTGCTGGCCCGAAAGACGCGGGTTCCATCCAGGCCGCGGCGGTCGAATTTCGATGGAGGCGAAATTCTAGAGGCCCGTGTACTGTGCGATGTCAGTGCACGTTAAAGAACCCCGGGTGGTCGAAATTTCCGGAGCCCTTCACTACGGCGTCCCTCATAGCCTGAGTCTCTTTGGAACGTTAAACGCCCATAAATCAATCAAATCATTTCACACGACACCACGCCACACAAGGCCTCATTCGCAAAAGCAACGGTTATAGAGTGAGATAGGTTTAGGGATTTACGCCACTTAACCGCACCCAGAACTATCACCAACGTTTCGGAATGGGTCGATTACCACAAGAAAAACACGAAAGCTGCCACCGTCGAGCAACGGGTTGAGGAACAGGGTCAGATTTCTGACACTATGCTACTGCACAAGTTGGAAGCCCACCTCCGACTGCAATAAAACCCAACACAACACAACACAACATCCGACTGCTGAAGAGGTGGAAAAAAAAACAAAAACAAAAACTCTCTGTTCAAACGAGTTGCACAACTCGAGCGACAGATAGAGGAGTACACAATAGAACTCTAAGACAAACAGTGGGGCCAAATATGAGATAAAATGAACGGGCAGATGGGCTGTGAACCGGCATGAGAGCTACTACACCACCTATTAGACCCAAGCCTGACCAGGTATACCCAACGTAGCCAGCTCACTGGACTGGTACACCAGTATACAGCCACTAACAAAGAGCTTCTCGAGGACCTACATAGGCGATACCTAAACACTACTCCGATTAACCCACTGCCGGATTTACCAGGGGCTCCCGAACGGTAATTCAGACGCAGACATCATGAATGCCGAGGTATAATACGCCCAAAGTAAACTCCAAACCACCTCCGCGGTTGGTCCGAACGGAAACACAAACAAAATGCTTAGGAAACTCATCCCCGGCTCGGTAGCGGCTCTCAAAGACCTCATGTACACCTCTTGGCGCTAAGGCAAAATCCCACAAGATTAGAGGCATGCCAAAGTCACTTTCGTTTCCCAACCGGGCAAGAAACTCTTTATAGAGAATCTTAGACCTATTTCACTCACTTCCTGCATAGGCAAGTTGATGGAACACGTAATCCTCAACTGCCTGCAAGGGTTTGCGGAGGAAAGCGACTTACTTCCCCCCTACTATGATTGGCTTCATAGCGGATCTGCACAGGATGTCATACATCGAGTGAAGTCCGACATCGCTGACCCCGTGCAAGGGACGGGCACGAAGAGAGTGCTCGGACTAGGTCTGAACAAGGCATTCGACAACGTCTCGGAAAGGGCTATCCACACGAAACCATCTGACATTAATCCCGGGATGCGGGTATTCCCATATATCCGCTGCTTCCTCTCGCAGAAGACCGCAGAGCTCGCAGTGGGTGCGACCAAGTCCGGCCCCATCCCGCTACAGGGCAGAGGAACACCTCAAGGTTCAGTCCTCTCGTCTTTTGTGTTCAATCTATTCCTCATCAAACTTCTCTTTAAACTCGCCGCCATTGCCGGGTTGCATCATACTTGCTACGCGGACGACGTCAGTCTTGTGGGTAACTACAGGGAGTGACGGTCAAGTGGAGAGCAAGTGGTAGACACGGTTGAAACATACGCCAAAGCGGCGGGCATCTTGTGCCCACATAAAAAATCTGAACTATTTTTACTCGAAAACAAGCCCAGGCATATACCTCAAAAACTACGTTCCACCGGCCTCTCTTAAACGTATGCGTAGCAGGTTTGCCCGTGAAGAACGCATCCAAAATACGCATCCTAGGACTGTACATGCCAATCAACCGCAAAAACACCCAAACTATTGACAAACTTAATTCTACTGTCAGTGTGACGACGAGACTCTTGAAACGAATAGCCAACCGCAGACGGGCGTCAAGGACAAGGATCTTTGTCGTCTGGTTCAGGCCTTGGTTCTAAACATAGACGTATACTCAGTTGCCTACCTCCGCCTCCATGCAGCGGAGAATAAAATCGATCGTATCATCAGACAAGCGTACAAACCCGCCCTCGGTCTACCGCGACACACGTCAACAAAGAGGCTCTTAGAGCTTGGCATACGCAATACGCTAGTCGAAGAGTGTACCCTAGACACTGTTCTCACTAAATACTTTGCTCACGATGTCAAGGTTCGTACAAGGTATCTACCAGTAAGGAAACAAGAATACCATAATAAGAATTTAGGTTTGTTCGAGAAGGTTTCGATTACCGGAAAAAACAATTGTCAGTAACATGCTCTCGGTCTAAAGTTTGTGTGCAGCAGTAAAAGTAGAGTGCCCTTTCAAAGTTTAAAATGGCTCCAGTAATCGAAGCCACGTTATATCGTAATTTATAATATTTTATTCCCCTCCAATGTAAATTATTGTCATCTTACATAAGTGGCTACTTGCGATTCTAATATACACAAAATAACATTGTCGTCTAAAAAATACTGCCTCTTGTTGCTAATGCGCCCTTTAAGTAAGACACAGAAGGCATTTGTATCAAGTAAAAGAAGAAATTGGCGGTGGTTTAGCTCTGGTTAAACCTGGAGTGATGCGATAGCTACATCTGGCTGAGTGGAACGTGGGCACGTGACCAACCACGTAACGAACCAAGTGATCAGCCACGGCGCCGCGCCGCCGGCAGCTGCTCCGCACCACGTGACCAACCACGCTGAAGGCTCGAAATGCTACCGTAATGCAGCTATCGTTACAAAATGTTTATATCTGCTACAGAGCAGATTTCGTATGTGCTACGGTTCTCTTAAACGCGCAAACCACGAATTGGTAAATCTAGCGTTTTTAAAACAAAGTACGGCTAACGCAATGCACATACTGCTAAACAAAGGCAAATTCTTAATTTTAGAAAAAAATACGTCTGTCGGATGAGCACAGGCACATTTACCATGTTATAAAACCCTTACATGGAAGCCTATATAGTTGCTGGAACCTTGGGAGTGATGCTCTTCCGTTCTGAAGAGTATTACTTATTTCCAACTGCAAAGCGATCTGCTCTTTGTTCCTAAGATTTTATGTATAAAAGAGATGTTTTGTTCGTTGAAATGTAATCCATCGCCTTTATATATTCTTCTGATTATCTTTATCCACCACCAGCCGTTATCTCAACGGAGGCAGGTATCCCTCAAGCTACGGAATGGCCGTTTACTCATGCTCACTCCAATTGTCTTCAAGTACGGCCAAAGAAATGAATGTATATGTTCAAAGACTACAGAGCGGGCTTTTGTTAACTCATCAGAGCTGTTTTTTAGAACGCTAGTACCCAGCACTTAATTAGATTTTTTGGACCGCCTTGTGCTGGCTGATTGATACGCCGCTATTGTGCTACCCGGTACACGAAAGCAATACTCTTCTAGACAGCTGCTCTATGAGGTGCCCCCCCCCCCCCCCATTAAGGAAATTTTCTTCTCTCCCAAAGATGGACAAGATTCCATCACAAGACTGAGCTCTGACCGCCTATTAGGAAAGCATTACATCGCGACCTGTCACCAGAGTAGTTCTACTGAGTCCTCCCCATCACTGTTTGGGTACAGGCGCTGTTTTTGGACAGAGAATATTCGCACAAGCAAAAGCCTTCGCAATGAACTAATTGAAGCGGCTGTTACCATCATCAGTAGGGGCGAACCACTGGACCTTATAGGAGCTTTCCTATGTTATAATTCTGCCCGAAAATTGATTTTCTTGCCAGTGTTCTGTGTCTGTGTTTGCACCGTTGTGCTTTCAGGATGACTTCACAGAACATTTCGAGTTCCGATTCTACCAGAAGTAGAGCCGAGTCCTGCAAGAACTAAGCGCATCGTAGGAGATGCTTTTGTTGTTTTCCAACAATCAAGACGTTTATGAAAACTTTCTTGCCCCCGTAGCGCCTCGTTTTGCACGACTTTCATAAGTGAATTTCATAACCAGCAGTGATATCACAGCAGTAATATCGTAGTAATGTGTGTAATATCGTAGCAGTACTATCGCAGAATGTGCGCACCTCTCTGATTTTGAAGCCTGCCTGAAGAAAAAATGTTCAAGAGGAGCCACTGGAATCTCTGACATATTAAGCGCGTGCAACGTACCGCCCAGCCTTAACTTGAAGGCTGCAGCGCCTGAAACGGACCTGCAGCACTTCATGCATCGAATGCGATCTCCTGTTATTCTATATTAAAGTACCGAAACTATACTAATAATTATTCAGCACAATCCGAAATAGTAACAGTGTCTGTTACCTAGTGGCTCAAGGTGTACCAAACAATATAGCATCAATATTCTTTCCTCATGTGGCTTTTATGCTGACAGCCTGATCTATCAGCGTTACCAATTTTCACGTAAGCGTACGGTTAGTTGGAAGGAGCTGACTTGGCTGTGGCAACGTTCAAGAAGACATGGGACACGTCAGACGTTTCCTGGATGCGACGTATCGATTTGGCAGCAAGCCGATGGATATTGCCGACTGAAAAGTTGCAACATATGCTGGCCAGGAATATATAGGGCAGCGTGATGACCACTGTCTTTGAGCTAGCGTTTAGCCTCGATAGCTATACCTGTCTAAAAGCTACATTTAGTTATTTCTTCTCTTTCTACCTTACCAACTAGGCGCTCCTAGAAAACAGCGCAGAAGGCACCAGTATGATACAGAGCGCCATTAAGGCGTCTATGGCGTCTATCTGCAAACAGTCGAATTCTGTACGCGTTTTTGTTGAAGCGAATGGGACAGAAAATACATCGATTAGGATTTAAATATTTCATTACTCTCAGAATTTCCCAGCGTTGTCTCACGGACACGTCCCAATATCGAAAACGCGAACCGCGTTAAGAAATCAGGTTCTTAACGTGGTGTGTTTGGGTGCACGTATCAGCGCTGATTCCAGTCCCTATAAAGGCCGTCAGTCGGATGTTATTTGGAGTGGGCTGCGTGTGTACAATTCCTCTATTTTACTGCTGGCGTACGGCGACTCTCTTCGGATGCCTAAGGCTGTTCATACAGGAAAGATTGATGTCGTTATAGAGACGTGTGATGCCATCGAACATGCGGTTTTGCATTACGCCATTCCACTGGTTATCTCCTACGAATACGAAACTTTCTGCGCTCTCTCCGGGCTGACTACACCGGCCTCTTTTATCACCATACTGGTTGATTTTATAACTCGGTTATTGTTTACAGTCGTGTGCCTCGTTGCCGCTTTGTTGGTTGTGAGTGTCGCTGATTTCCTGGAAAACAGATTCGCTTCCCTGAACCCAACTCCTGACTCCTTCATGTTGTTTGTGGCTTCGTTGTATGCAACCTCTTCACCGCTTCCGTCAACTAAGCGTTGGGGTACTAACAGGATGCTAATTTACTGCGCATGGTTTCTCCAAATTCTACCTTTCTCGAACTACTTCAGGAGTGAATTGACCTCCAGGCTCAGCGGTCTGTCTCCTCCGTATGTTATCGACACGCTCGACAAGGTGGAAGTTGCGGCGACCGTGAGGCTCTCTTATCATGCGTTGTTGACAACTTCATGATGAAGATGGAATTAGAGAAACTTAAAACCTCCAGCGCACTTTATGCGAAGCTTCAGTCGCCTTTCAAGAAAGGAGCTGAGAAGTTCGCTCTGGTCACTAAGAATCAGGAAGGCTGCCTGATCTGCGCCGCACAGCCTGGGGCTATTTGTATAATAAACCGGCTTCCGAATTGGTACGTAAAATCTCTGGCGCCAGGAGCTGTTGATTCCAAAGAACAAATTTGAATATTTATTGCTTCAACAGCCCTTCGGAAGAATTTCTCCTTGTTTAAAACTTACAGTTATTTTGTTCGCAGAATATTTGAAGCGTCTCTCATTAAAGAAAACGCCAGAGCGGTCCGCAGGCAAGTTGCGAACTCGGATGCTCTTGTCGAAAAAAACGCTCTAGTTGCAATGGCTGACAATCATATATTCTTTGCCTTTTTTCTAGCATCGATGGGTGCTGCTACGGTGATACTCACTGCTGAGATAGTAATCGGTAATTTTTCAGACAAGATGTGCGCTAGCTATTTTTTATCGTGCTGCCTTAATGGATGCATACTGATGCCGCTGGTTGCTGATCTCAAAACTCTGGTTGCTGATCTGATTATTAAGAGCCATTCACTTGTGTGTTGTAAACATTTTCTAGCTCCTCTGTGGTTCCACTTAAATCCTCTTTGCAGCTTTGACTAAAATATCGAGGAGTGGATTTTCACTGTGAATTGCAGAGTCATCATCGTTATGCACCCCGAGGAAAACTTCACTCCTGGCGAATGCTCGCTTCTTAAATTATTTACAGCCGCCTGCTTTAATCTGATGTTTGTCTCAGCCTAGCGTACTCTTTGTTACAATTGATGTATTGCTGATTGCTTAGTTTATTTGACTCTACGCTTTACAGCTTACGCGAAAGAGAAAGAGAAACCTTTAGTGAAAAAGTAGAGATTTTCGCCGACGTTTAAAAATCGCTGGCATGCCACACTGCGTGGGGAAGAGAATTTGGGAGATAAATGCAGAAGGAGAGCAGTGCGATAAAAGTTAAATTTAAAAAGAAGAAGGAAGAACATAAAATTTGGCCATTAATTGGCAGCCAGAGTTCAAGATGAATTAACTGTAATTGTAAGGAAACGGCAAATTTGATTGTCATTTCGTTATTTACTGTAGCTAATGTAGCGTTAAAAGAGCATCCTGGCGCTGAAAGGCCTTCGGAGTTGTAGCCAGTAAGAAAAAATTTTAGTTAGTGACACGTAGTTGATATTTAGACTTTACTTCTTTTAGTTGTCGTGCTGTTTAGGTTTAATTCTCCAGAGCTGGCAGAGATCAATGTGTTCCATTTGGGGAATCTTCTCTTTTCCAAAAATGTGAGGAGAAAAGTTTTAAATAAAAGGGAAGTTGGCGGAAACTCCGGGAGCTATAGGGAGGAAAACTATTATTATCTTTCGTAAATTCCAAGCGTTTTCAAGCTGTTAAAGGGCAACTCTGCTCAAATATGGCATTCTTTGTCAGAATGCGGACATTGTGATTACGGCAAGGAATATCTCTGGCAGCGATAGCCGCCACCAAGTAATCAGTTTAACGCTACATTCTCTCTCCATGCTATTCCAAAGTCGGCTAGTCGCGAAGAAAAATTCTTGAGCTGCGCATAACTTAAATATTAGGTTCAACATATGCGCGTGAAATTCAAAAGGATTTTCAGTGATTAATTTTATTTCTTGTTTCTTAAAAAAAAGTTCCTTCGTCTTATTTAAAATGTCCCCTGGGACTGTCCAAGCGCAGATCTCTTTTTAGAAAGTGGTGTGGTAAAAACTCACAACTTGTATAAATATCGTCTAAGTATCCGTTTTAAACTTGAAAAACGTAGGAATGTAACCTACATACGTAACCTTGCTGAATTACATGATCTAGAAGCCAGCTACACGACAAGGTATGCGGAGACTTGGCAAGTGTCGACTCCTGGAATAAATTCAGGTCGAGAACGCCTGCAATTTACTCTTCCTTCCCTGTTAAATACATAAGCAAATAATTTTTGACTTCTTTATTTCGTCAAAAAAATCTTTGCGTGCTATGTACGTTTATATGTAGAATATGTTTATTCTTTTTCTCTACTATCGATCTGTGTTTGTCGAGTGTGAATACCGGTTCAATATTGTATAATTCTGTTTCACAATACTTTGTAGTTTCATTATTGTATACCTGTTAATACGTTAACGAATTGCCTTTGTTTTTAAGCCTTGCTGTCAAGCCGCTGCCAAGCGAAAAGGGGCGGCGGATTTTTCAAGCTGTATCTTACAGCTTTTTATGCGCCTCCGCTGCGTGCACGTTTTCAAGGCAGAAATAAACTTGATTTGATTTGATTATGAGGCGGAGCCCTGCCAGCAAAAGCACTGCCGTGATGTGAAGGAACGTGGCCAACCACTCGGGCAAATGCTGGTAGCGTCACTTATTTTTTAACTCCGAGCCATCATCACGTATCTCGCGCCTCTCAGATTTTTCTTATTTCCTGGGCATTGCTACAGCGGGCAGCCATAACAATGCACCGCCAGAGCGCCCCCCCCCCCCCCTTCAGAAAATGAGCCGCTCTTCAGATGCATTGAAAAGCATGGTCCTGGATGTTAAACAGGCATTCCAGTCTGTAGGGCCAAATAGAACGCTCACGTTGTCGTGGGTCACTGAGCGGCCGAAGACGAAGTTGTGGCAGTGACTTTTCCGATTCTCTAGGAATTGTTACCGCTGGCCGATTTTGACAACGGCTTATTCGTTGTACACACAGAGAAAGTAGGGTAGTTAACCAACTGTGAAGCGTGTACCGGCGAGGACAGATTCCTGTTCGGTGATTTTTGCAACGTGGCCGTAAGAAATTGGTAGCTCGGAGCACGATCAAAAATCGGAAATGATGCTTGGCAGTTTCTTTACATGCTGCTTCAGAGTCGGGCTTATCAGGCAGCCAACGTAGGTGGGAAAAGCGTTGCGGCTTGAGCAAAGAGGTAGGAGTTGCATCACAGCTTATGTCCTCGCATTTTAGATGTCATGTAATGTGCTTCTTTCAGCAAGGCGGAAATTTGGGCGAGTTGGTAAGTGTTCATTTTCGCGCACAGCGCAACACGAACGGGACATAAGACGAAGGACTAGCACAAACAGGCGCTGACTATCAACTGGTTTTTTATTGAAGAACGAAAAGCGTATGAATACAAACACTGAACTACTTATCAATCAACAAAAAGTTATCTGGAAGGCACGTGGGAGGTTAGATAGCGAGAGAGCATTTTGGCGCAAACAGGCAGGTTACGTGTGAACGGGTACCCAGATCAACTCATTTCCAGGGCAGCGGAGAAACTTCTTAGGCAGCTCAAGAATGGGGCTCAGCCGAAAGAAGCCAAAAATAAAAAGCCGGCTGTGGTCCCGTATGCACACTGCTTGTCACATGGACTGAAAAAAGTTGCGGGCAGATACGACGTTGATGTCGTCTTTTATGCACCTAGAAAACTTAGCGCAATGTGCAAACAGGTGAATCAGAGGCACTACGGCAAGAGCAAGAGGGATACTTGGAAAGTGCGTCATGTGTCGCCATCTATACCTTGCGAGGTAGGGGTGGTATACCAGGTCCCCTTCTCTTGCGGTGCCATGTACATTGGCCAGACTGGAAGGTGCGTTAACAAACGCTTGATGGAGCATGAAAACACTAGAAAAAATGACCCCCTGTCTCACACAGGCTCCCACAGCAGGCAATGCCAATGCAGGCATGAAAAGGATCATGCAGAAAGGAGAGCTAAAGGGGACCCCCTTGCCCAGGCGTCTATCCAGTGCACAAAATGCCAATGTGTTCCCGATTACAGGAACACGCGCATCCTGTTCCGACATAACAATAAATTAACACACAAAGATATGGAAGCTTTTTATATTTACCACAACGGCGCAAAATGTATCAGCAGCCCTTCCATAACGTTATCCGAGAGGGAATTGAGCTATCTAACCTCCCACTTGCCTTCCAGATAACTTTTTGTTGATTGATAAGTAGTTCAGCGTTTGTATTTATACGCTTTTCGTTCTTCAATAAAAAACCAGTTGATAGTCAGCGCCTGTTTGTGCTAGTCCTTCGTCTTGGGTCCCGTTCGTGTTGCGCTGTGAGCAAAAATGAATGTGCTTCTTACAAGCCAGGCGCGTACAAGAAGCATAACTTGATGCTTGCTTATTTTTAACGGATGCAATCCGCTCAAAATACTTTGGTAAAAGACTCGCTAATACTGGCCTGATGTTTCGGATGGATGCTCAAGACAAGTATTGTTGTTTAAGTGCAGGATGTAATTATTCGTTGGGCGCGCGCGAATGGAGGTAGCAGCCGGCTTTGAGCCTTAGTTCTTTGAAAAAATATTGTCATTCATCATATTTCAGCTAAAGAGGTCCACACATCCTTAGAGGACTTTGCCGCGCTTCATGTAACGTTTGGCGCGCCGTTCGTTGAATTGACTAGAAGTGCTGTGCCCACAACATCAAGCAGGTAACCGAGAGCTGAAGCTGGCCAGTGGGCGCGCATCCGAATTAAAGAAAAGGTTGTTCAAATTTTGTAGTGTTTATGACAGGAAACAGCTTGCCCGAAAGGACGATGTTTGCTCAGGAAGAGGGTGAAAAACAGTTCCATTCTGATTTACCATGGCAGCACAAAGTTTTTGCGGGCTTCAAGGACAAGTGTCGGAAAAGGAAGGACTGGAGGTATACCGTGGGGAAGCGTCGATGAGTGCCACGTACTTGAGCCTCTATAAAATATTGCCGTGGAAAAACCGGGCTGCCTGGAACTGCCTCAGTCAGGCTCCGATGGAAAGGGACTGGAACGTCGGATGTTGCGATTCGTATTAGGGTCCGGCCAGATGTTTGCATGCTGGTGCCAGAATTGCGTCATTTTCTTAATGTTGTGCTCCATGGAGGCTGGAGGCCGAGTGCCGGCGTAAGTTAGAGTACTGTTTCATTTTACGGGTCAGTAAGTTGCGTGACTAGAGCACAAAGTTGGGCGAGTCGGTTGAAATGCATGGTAGGTAAAAGCGCAAGAAAAGGCGAAGCACAAGGCACCACAACGACGAGCGCTCGTCCTTGTGGTGCCTTGTTCTTCGCCTTTTCTTGCTCTATCACATACTATGCAAACGTTTCGTGCTTGAATCACATCCGCATTACGAGTATCGCGATCTGAAGTGGTACGAGCAACCAATCGACAATGGTTAAGGCAACCCAGCAAGAAATCTACCTATGAGTAACTGTGCTCTTCCTTGGTTGCGGGGTTGTAGAATACAAGTGAGGAAGGATATAATCTTCCATCGGTCCCCTAAAACAGCTGTTAATAGAGGCACCCATGACATAACTGTTGGTAATAAGGGACTAATTACTCATTGCCATCCACCCAAGCCCGTCAATTTGAAATAAGGGACGGCCTTATTTACCTCCGCAACTACCCTCTCGACGGACGCACATGGCTCCTTGACATTTCTAGGCAACCCCGTTCCGACATATGTGCATAATTATATGCACACCCCATTGCGCCCATGCCAGCGTGGTGAAGACCAACATGCTCCTTTGACCCATCTTATACAGGCGGGAAATGAATCGCTTTGTTCTTCAAGACGTTCACTCCTGTGCGGACTGCCAACGTCACAAAATCACTATTCGCCTTTCAACCTCTTTGAAGCAGCCGTTTCCCTGCCCCGCGCACGCACTAGACCGCGTTGCCGTCGATCTCCACAGCCCCTTCCCATCACTGATCTGGACACCGCTTGGTCATAGTGGCAGTGGATCACGGTAAAACAATGCAGCGCAAAACAAAAGGACGACGATAGAGAAAGAATGAAAAAAAAAAACACGCGCTGTCATGTCTTTGTCTTTCCTTCTCTGTCGTCGTCGTTTTGTTTGAAGTTTAGTTTACCACAGAGCAAAATGATACATGAGATGTAGTAGGGAAGGTGAAAAAAAGCTACATATAAGTAGCTTCACAAGCCCCAACTCCCAATAAATGACAGCGGACGCTTTGGCAGAGGTGAGTAGCACAGATACACACAGCAAATATCACAACTACGATGCTAGTTTGTAAACAACAGACCAAAAATGGAAATGACCATCTTACATAGCAATTTATAATAAACAGCAAAATATTAGCAAGCCTTATACAAAAAGCGAATACAAGTCAAGTTTGGAAAGAGCGCGAACTTGTGAAGTGATATTTGTTTAAAACCTTTAGAATGCTAGACAGAACGATTTGAGATCCATATTTGTGCGAGATCTTGGAGTATGCTGGAGCTCTTTGTGCCTCATTGAGCGTAAAGATATGTTACTTTTCAGATTTTTCAATGTTTTCAATGTATGTGTGCCTTTACGTATTTCAGATTAAAGTGTTGACAGTAGCTTAAAGTCATACAACTTCTGTAATTTCACGATTTTGAGTCTACTGAACAAAGGAGATATGTGGCCATCTTAAGGCTGCTTTGAAATCACTCCTAGAGCTTTTTTAAAATTATTATTAGGTATACACGGCCTTGATGGTGCCGTTTCCCCATATTAGATGGCAGTATCGCAAATGCGATTGAAACAGGGCTACTTACTTTAGACGGTTTTGGTGGACCGGGAGAAAAAACACACTTCCTTAGCATACCTAAAGCCTTCGAGAGTTTAGTGCGCAGGTAGTCAGTGTGATGGTCCAAATGTATAAATTCATTAAATGCTACTCCCAGGGATTTAGTGTCAGGAGAGATTGCAATCACGGAGTAATTTAGGTGTAGGAGCTCACCAAAGTTACTTGCGTGGGACATATTATGGACGGAGTAAGACAGCTCTTGATTTAGAACAATTTTTTACTAATGAATTACTGAGACGATGCACTAACATTATTCAAAATACGATTTCCACACTTTATTAGATCATTAGCATCTTTTGCTGCTAAAAAGATACTTGTGTCATCTGCACACATAATATATTTAGCGGAGTTTTCAATGTTTACAAGATGTTTGATATATATAATCAACAAGAGTGGCCACAGGATACTGCCTTAGGGAACGCTACATTTACTATCGCGGGCAGTTGATAATCCTCGGTCACCACAAACGGATTGATGCTTTCCTGATGAATAGCTCCTTAACAGATCAGCTGGTATACCAAGAATTCCGTAACAAGCAGTTTTTCTAACATAGTAGTGTGATTCATTAGGTGGAAGGCGTTCGACAAACCAGTAAAAATACCTAGTGCCAGAAGCTTACTCTCAGTGGTGTGCAGTAATAATCCCTTTTGGTGTAACAAAGCGACCTCCGTTGATACACCAGGTCTGAAGCCATACGGATCTGAAGTAATAACGGAATGCCTGTCGAGAAAAGTGAGTAGTCTACAGTCAATTATTTTTTGCCATGGCTTCGAAAACAACGGTAAAATAGATATGAGCCTATAGTTACCTAAATTATTTCTGCCACCGCTTTTAAACAAGACTGTAACTTATGGTATCTTCATTTCCTGAGGAAATAATTTTGCACTTAAAACTAGATTGTAAATATGCGTTTTGTGTGGAGGGCTAATGTCTGGCACAAAAATGGCTGGTTGCAATTTTATACCACGAAAACCTTCGCATTTGGTTTTCCTAAATGAAATGAATGCGTTAAAGACGTCACTGGTGTCTGTTGAAGCTAAAAATATTGTTGATTCAGAAGGAAGCCTCAAATAATTATGTATAACAGGATTGTGGAAACTCTGTGGAAGAGATGTGAAATATTTGCTTAAAACATCTTTTAACATTTCTCCCTATGGCTTTTTCTTGCCGATGGTAAACTCTTTCAAAACACAAGTGCGGTTACGAGAAAAGAAAACTCAAGAAAACTGCTGCCATAGTTGTTTAGTATCTTTGATACCATCACAGTAGTTGCGTTTGAATTCCGAAGTATTTTGTTTAGATGATTTCTGTAATTTTTAAATGTCTGTAATGCATCCAAATTGCTTTCTTAAACGTGTTGTACAGTTTGTTCTTTTCGTTTATCATTTTCAACCAGTGCGGCGTCGTACATGGTTCACGCGCTATTCTCGGTTTCACAATCTTCGTGCATGGAAAATACTTTTTATACAGGAAGCTAAATACATCTACAAACTGTTATACACTGTTTACCTTGAACAAGATGAGAATACGTTGTCCAAATTTGTTTGGCTAACTTCGGGCCTAAACCAACCCAAGATGTCTCTATTTATGTCATAAACAAAAGCTGGTGGTATCAATTTACAGGAAAGTCCTTTTTTCTTCCCTGCAATTAGATAAATTGGCAAATGGTCACTGATAGATACTTCAATTGGTCCTGCACGGACACTTTCTTGTGGCATGTTTAGAAGAAAAACATCAATAAGTTTAATTGCGTTCGAGATTATGCGCGTAGGAGCATTGAGCACATTACATATTAATCAAGAAGCGTGGATAGTTTGATTTGATTTTAAGTTCTCTGCGGCATGTCAACACGGATGTCTCCGCTAAGCGCTAATGTATAGGTATGGGTGGAGACAAATGAAAAAAAAGTTCATTTAACAGCAATAAAAGCCTTTCAACACAGCCTTCAGGGGTTCTGTAAAGGACAACAATAATAATCCTTCTTGATTTCCAACAAGCCATTCCTAGATCAGGCTCGGAATGAGAAAAGTCTTAAATGTATTAGTAACTTATCCCTCCCGTTAAATATAAGCAAACACCACCACCTATTTTGTTTTCCTATTTAAAAATTATTGCTGTATCTTTCGAGATGAAACACATCCTCATCATTTACAAGCCATGTCTCTGTCATCATGATAGCTGTGAAAGCGCTATTCATGTTTTCTAGAAAAACACAGCATTCATCGTATTTGGTCTGCGCTGATTGTATGTTCAAATGCAAAAATGTGACAGGCGACACAGGCAATTCATTAAGTAGTAGATTATATCCCTATGGGGAAACAGAAAAATTGCACATGACTGAAGGGAAAATACTTAAGCACTTGCAAGAAAAAATAATACACTTGATTAGCAAGGCCGTCAAGTGTTTGACCACATTAACAGGGCAGCCGTCCGTTCTACGAAGGAAAACCTTGCCATTCTTGCATCAGGCGTACTTATAACCATTTTATTTTGCCTACCGTTTGGTAGCAAAGAGTAGCTTTCTAGTCGCATTCGACAAGTTCTCGGTCATAAATACGGAAGACTGCTTTTCAGCGAGAATCTTTCTTTTTGAAAGCCAGTTATAATGTTATGACTGAGAAAATGGATGTTAACACCTGCCTCCTTGCCTCCCCTCGTAGGAAACCTGTGCAGTGCACTTATACGGGTAGCAGTCTCTTCAGGCGCGTTAATCTACCTTGGCAAATTCATTTATCTTACTTATTAGGTCCTAATTCTCACCATCAATTTTAATGAGCCCATGAATCTCTAGGTTCGTTCCCCTTTCCCGCCTCTCCAGCTCGTCAACAGTTGCACGAAGATCAGAAATATCTGCAGTACTCTTCTTCCTCTCAATTTGTTCAATTTGTTTATTAAGTTGCTTAAGGTCCTGGTCCTGCCTCTTCATGGGTGCGAGAATTTCATCATATTTCGAAGACATCAGGACAGTAGAAGATTTAATGTTGTCAACCTTCTGCGACAGGGGCCCCAGTGACTCAAGCTTATAGATAATGTGTGCAAGTGCAGTTTGAACATCAATCTCCTGGCTTAATTTCTTCGCGTTTTGAACATCAGGCTCCTGGCATAATTTCTTTGTGCTACCACCCCGCAGTATTGCAGTACTACATGTAGGGCCCTTCCACGGATCATTTGGGGAAACTTTTTACGATTTCAACATTGCGTCTGTCACGCCAGAACATTTTCCAGCGGGATACCCAGGATTACACTCCGTGCAATTTAGAAAGCCGGTGCTTAAGGCTGTTCGACGAACGCTCCAGATTTCACAATCTATTCATGTGCTCTGCGCAAAGTATCCATGCCCTGTGCGCATACACTGGATTCGCGGCCATGCCCAGGATCCACATAACATTCAAGCGGATGCTATGACTCATCTTCATACATTAGACGATCCGCCACCTTCCCCTCTTCCCCCAGATCCGCTCCTGTCCCATGTTTCCGATTCCGAAGTTCTGCGCCAGCGAACACGCGCTCTAATTCCTCCGTGTTCGCACCCTCTCCCCCGTAGTCTTACTCGGCAGGAGGAGGTATCCGTGCGCCGGATTCGGGCAGGGGCGGCTCTGACACCATCTGTCCGTCATCGCTGGCGTGCCAAAGATCTGCCAGTACCTGACAGGTGCCCTCACTGTAGCGCTGCACCGGACATATGTGATGTGCGGCACTTGTTGTGGACGTGCCCAGCGACGGCTGCTATCAGAAAACGGCTCCTCAGGGAGGTGGGCCTGCGGTGGAACCGCGAAAGTGACTTCGTGAAGTGGACAATGGACAACCGCTTCATTAACAACATCTGCGACTACCTCAGCGCAACGGTTCTTCACTCCTTCTTTTAACTTTCAATCCCGTGCATTCCTTCCCCCCTTTTCTTTTTCAACTTATGCCTCATGGCACACTTCTCGAATAAAAAAAAAACAAAGAAAGCCGGTCTCTGGGAGCTGCACATTGCAGGCCAGGCACAATTTACCATTGTCAGTGGGCATAATGAAATGATCACTTTGAAAACAGAGTTCAGCAAGTCAACAAAACGCAAAAAATACAGCATTTACAGCAAAAAGTAAAAATACACTGGAAGCCGATTTGCAGCAGAGGGGAGAAAAAGACAAGCGAGCACTGCTCGTAAAGTGCCAAAAACAAATATCATCAGGCTGTAAAAAGGTAGAAGCCGACAAATAATCATGTCACGTCCCTCTGTCGCTGCCACCGCTACCAGAAAAGGAATGTTCCGTGGCACAACACAAGTCGATAAGTTCGCTTTCAGGGGATTACGTCGATAACGCCGAGGAACGGTGAATTTCGGTACAGTTGTATGGATGAACTTGATACGCCTATCAGTTCGTCAAGCTGAAGACAGAAAAATGCGGCAGAAATCGAGGCTGGGGGTTACGCGGGGCCAAAGAAAATCAGCGGCTGGGTTAAACTGTAGAAAGGTAAAAACAGACGGCGGATCAGCCCAGGTCTCTCTGTTGCTGCTAACGCTGCCAGAAATGTAATGTAAACCGCTGCTTTCGCTTTCCGTGATGAGCAAAATAGGCCGTATTTTCAATCTGCGGCAGTGATTCACATCAACCGCCACGTACAAACCTCATCCTTGCCATGCGCGCCCACTCAGGACGTTGCGTCATTCACCTTGCATCATCTCCTTCGTCATTGTTCCCCAGGGACTTCTGAGCGACCGGGAACGTGTCGTCCTATCATAAACCTTCGAAGCAACCCGTCGCTAATGGCGCATTCTCCACCTCTCTACAACACCCTGTTCCGCCGTGGTGGCTCAGTGGTTAGTGCGTTCGCCTACTGGTCCGGGCGGCCGCGTTTCAATGGAGGCGAAACGATAAGCCGCCCGTGTGCTGTGCGATGTCAGTGCACGTTAAAGATCCCCAGGTGGTGAAAATTGTTCCCCAGCCCTCCACTACGGCACCTTTTAAGAGCGTCAGCTCATCACGTTTCGACATTTCGTGGGGTCTGCTACTACCCTTGATGACAGCGCCATCTGTGGCCACAACTACTCATCACGTTTCGAGATAGATTTCGTGAGGCCTCCTACTACCCTTAGTGTTCCTGTATATGCTCCCGCAAGGAGCAGAGTTGCGCGACTGTTTTCCTCGCGCCGCTCTTGACGCCATTCGCCGAGCGGCCGTCACGTGATTCCGCTGACGACGTTTGTTCTATTTTGAAGTGGAGGAGCCGACTTTCCAGGCGCAACGCCGGTTCCTGGCTAGCCCCAGTACCCTTTCGGCTGCGATCGTGACCGGACGCGTCCGGTGCAGTCGGCTGCGGTGTGTTCCGGCCTTTTCCGTGCGCTCCAGTTGTATATATTTTGATAGTGTGCAGTGACGGCAGCCTAGTCTGATAAAAGTTACAGTTCAATATAAATTAAAATTGTTCAGCAGGCACGCTCAAACTCCATGCGGCGACTCATGTTTGCCATCAACAAATTATCTTCATTTTTCCTGCAAAGCTACAAGTTCCAAATGAAAATCTGAACAAAGGTTTTGTTCCTAACCTAACTGTATGTGAACGAGCATTTCTCATGTGCAGCCGCTGCCAGCCTGTCTGCTTATTCTGCTGCCACCTCCAGCATTTTGCAGAAATGGTTTGTTTTGTGATATAAAGAATGTTTGACAAGCAAACTGTATGTGAAATTTTGTTCTAGTCCCAGTCTACCACACAGAAGTGGGAGGCCAGTCTCTCTGCATGAGAACAAGCTTTGCTTGGGCAATTTATCTATTTTATTTGTTAAGAATACCCTTAAGGTTCTACTGACAAGGATGTTAACGCTAGAGGGGAACAAATAATAGCATGAAATACTTGGAAGCAAAATTGAATATTTCGATAATTATTTTTCCTTGAGTAAAAAAAGCATGGAGCAGTCCAAAACAAAGATGTTTCAGAGTGCAGTGAAGGTACATATATATCAAGTGGGTCAGGAGAAAACGCAATAGTGCTTAGGGAGAAACGAGCAAATACTAGCACCAGAAAGAGATACACATCACGTTTCGAGATCCTTGGAAACTATTAAAGAAGTACGGCACGTGATGTGTTTGGCTTGAAAAGATGACAATGGCACAGTCAATATTCAGTGGAGGGCTAGAAGTCAGAGCAACAAATGATACGTATATTTTGTGAAAGGTAAGCGCGGGAGTTTGCGATATCTGTGCCTTTGGTTGGTTAGATTTACTTGCGTGCAAAATGCATTGCTTTAGACTGCCCGCATTTACATCGTATGCAGCGTGGAGTCACAAGCTTCGTGCAACATCGGCGGTCGCAATCCTATAGAATAATATATTTAAATATGGTACTGCAGGGAGATGAATTACCGCACTTCTCTTCATCGCACAACTCAAGCAGGTATTCCTTTTTAAAGAATTCCTGCGCCATTAATGTCCGTACTGCGAGCTATCGCTGTCATTCCGCGATCTTTCTGTCATGCTGTACGATATTTTCGGAAAATCAGATTATTTTTAGGCGTTTTAATTCAACGAAGCATGATGGGCTGAGCAACGATCCCTGAGCACTGATACAGTAAAAGGAAGAAAGGACGCCCGCAATCCAGCGCCATTTGTAAGCTTTTAAAAAAAAAGCGAACTGCTCTACACGCCAGCCCCGTCATGATCCCAGCTCCTGTGTGCTCGAGGAGCTGCTTTCCCGCACAGCTTGGAACAAAATGGCTGACCTTCGCGGAACTCTGCTCCTTGCGGGAGCATATACAGGAACACTAACTACCCTTAGATCAAAGCGCCATCTGTTGCTGCAAATAGAAAACAGCGCATCTCGCATTGAGACTTGTAGCGCCATCTAAAATAGCATTGTAGAAACAACCACCTGCCGCGTGCCAATGATGGCGTCACGGTCCAATATGACGGATAGAAGTGGAAGTGTATGAGTATGACGTCAGGGGACGAAATGGCGGCATAGTTTCGGTTTATCGAATCCACGATAGCAGTCATTAAAAACGGTTGTGCCCTCTCTTCCCTTCCCTCCCCTCCCCCTCTCCAAAACAATATCCTAAAATGGGTAGAAAAACAGTCCCGTTATGGGACCGCTACACATGTATACATTCGTTCCGCTATATACACTCCGACAACAACGGGCGCCCATCCGGGGACGGTTGTATATTGAATTTGGTAGGCAAATAAAACCATATGGGTTGTGGAATAGAAATAAAATAAAAATTGAATATTAGGTAAACATTGTACACATTTAAATACTAATTGAGTTTTTACCATTTTAGGCTTAGGTATGCTTAGGTAGGGGCCCATAATAGAAACCTTGTGTGCAGAAGAGTTGCTGACTTTGAGTAGCAATTTAGATTGGCAGAATAGCTATGATTGTGGCCGTGTGAAAGGAAGAGTAGTTTCCTAATGTCTTGAAACCTGCATACATATGCTGTGCGAAAAGAAATTTTCTCTGACAAAAACACTGCTGTAAGCGAACACGATGAAAGAATTCGCGAGCCGCGGCCAACATTAGGTGGAGTTTATTCTGGGAACTACAAGGTACAAATAAAGCAAATGGCACAATGGGCACTTAGATGTGACCGCTGTGACCTGCCACAACGGTCCCTTTCAGGTCTGTTATATTGCAACGACATAAGTGCTGTGACGTATTTCTGGACTCGTTGTTGAGATTGCAGTGAATATCTGCTTTATATTGGCACACGTTCTCGTTATCTTTATACGCGCGCGTGAAACATATTCTCGACCTCCAGTATTCCGTACACGGAGAAGAGTCCGGTCACTCCCTTCCAAGGAATCTAAAAGCAGCAGTTTGTGAACACCATTCCTGTCTCTTATGCAAATAATTCCGTTTCTGCGCTGGTGCAGTAGGCACAGCCAGCTTGGTTCGCGTCTGTATAACCTGCATGAGTGCTCTTTGGCATAACCTCAACAAACTTAGGACAGTCCTTTAAATACTTTGTCATCGAGGACACATCTTTTGTGTATAAAATGCAAGCTTTTTTTCCAAAGTTAGACCTGTGCGGAATAACTATTCAATGATTTTATCAATGATAATTCCGGTCAGAAGAGCCGACGCCGCCTCTAAGGTGCCATCGTAGAATCCACATGTTTTTAGGGGCAGCCGTGAAGGACGCCAGTGCTAATGTGCGCCACTCGTATGGGGAGGAAAATAAACTAATGTATTCATAAAAACTCACAAGGAAATATGACTGCAATGTAGTGGATTGATGCTATACTCGTAAAAATTTTAAATTGTTTTAAATTCTCCTTGTTCCTAAAGCAGTTTCATTACCAACGTTGCAGTGATATCCAGCATCAATTGTTTTTCTAAAATTCTGACGACTCAAAAGCTAAAAGCGCGAATGCTGGCCAATGCTCATGTAACATATAGACTCCTGGAAACTACTTGTACTATGAAAAACTCATGCAGCGATTCTGCATTACAGTCTCATTCGAATATCCTTTAGAAAATTATTTCTATGCTCTCTTGGTAGAAGAATTTTATTGCCAGAAAAAAGTGTGCAGTTTTTTTAAACGTTTATCAAAGGAAAGATTAGCCGGATAATACAAGAGAACAGCTAAGTGATTGTTCATTTTCTCTTCATAGTATGAGATAGAAAAGACAGTATTTGTTTCCTTTTGACAATGTTTAGCCGCATAAATGTGGTGTACATCGAGCTAATTTTAACTAAAACGCTAAGCTATATTCGAGGTTTGTGTTTAAGGTGCGGCAAAATTCTTCTATTTTTCATTTCTTAATGAATATGAATGAAATTTTTCAACACATTAAAAATAATGTTATGATTCTTTTCAAAGCAATTCAGTGTTACCATTTGTCTACCCTGTCCAAGTGCACACCATGAACCATTGTGGCTGGCAAAGAGATCTCCTTGCAGTACTTTTCAGTTGGTGTCCGCAAAAATATTCTTGGCAGCAGAAAAGAAATTTTGGTCAATTTGTATTATTGAACACCGCCTCCACATTTGAGTCTGTACAATGTTTGAAGTAGATGCTGGATATCAGTATAGCGCGATGATAAAATTGGTTTCAGCATATCGGAAATTTGTTTTCAACGACAAATCAAAATATTAGCAGCACAACACCATTTCAACATAGGGAATACGTTTCAGTGTGAGATTTTATGACCGCTCCAGGCATTAATAAGGATAAAGTAGCAAAACTTTACCCAGTACAAAGCAATCGAGTTTGAATGACAGGGAATGAGGCAATTTTTAATAAAATCCGAATGGGGCCTCAGTGCTGCCAGATAATTATTAGAGCAAAATTTCAACACTATTTAAAAATAAAGGCTTTGCCTAAGAACTTTTGGCGAGGGTATCATCGGAGAGAGATTGCATGGAAGGAATTAAGGCTTCTAATTATTCGTTAATCCAATTGACGAGCGTTCTCCTCCTTCGCAGTGGATGTCGAAGATGTTTTCTAATACGTTTTCGTAGAGATAAAAATTTCTGCTCACCCAGGGTTCCAGTTTGAGACCTTTCCCGCCTTTACTTTTTCAAGTAGCAAAGAACAAATAAAAGAGCACACCATTTGGTGCCACGCATCTACAGACTGTTAACCGCTTGCTCTTATATGGAAAGGGCAGAGAGCGAGTTATATCTAGTGGAAATATGGAGTACTGGGTTTTTTGTGTGTAGTGCTCGCTTTGTGCTCTCTGATAAATGACTTTCAAATTGTCGTCGGCATTTTTGGAAGAAGTACATTTCACAACTCAAGCGTAAAGTGAAGCCTCTACGATGCCGGCGATAATATTTAATATTGGTCAGGTTATAGCTGATCCTGTTATTTCCACTACAATAGTGATCAGTAAACCCTCTAGCGCTATGCCCTGTTTTGAGAAAATACTGCTTTAAAGTATTTAGTGTTTTGTGCTTTATTGATTGATAGTAAAAAACAAATGATTTGTTCTATACTGCTCACAGGTATCCAAATACACTATTACGAATCGCAAAAATACTGTAAGCGCGGTGTCTGTGCTTTTGAAATTAGTCACCAAAATGGGCATTGTTATCTCACGCACAATTATCTGCTCCTCTCAAGCCAAAGCTAGCGCGAAAGGGAACGAGACGAGACTTTGTGCGCGTGAAGTGGGGAGTGGTCAACCTCATCCCTTGTGACCCCGCACCATCTCCCTATTTCCCTATTTCAGTTTTCAAACTTCTGTGACTGCGCGGACCCGCCACCGATTTTCGCATCTCGTGGCACTGCTGTCGCACTTTGCTCGGGCAGCGCGGCGGACCTGGCGGCACTGGCGGTGAAGCGTCTGCTCTCAGCGGTTGTTGTTCGCGTAGCTTGGGGGTATTTTTTGCTGCAGTGTCACTGTTTTCTGCGATTGTCGTAGCCTAGGTGCGTAGTGCTGACTGCGGTCAGCAAGTGAACAAGGCCGACATGCTGTGTGCCTGGCTGCACGAGCGGCTATGCGACCGATAATAACAAGTCAGCCCGGCATTTCTTTGCTCCCAGCGACGAGACGCTTCGTTCCGCATAGAATAGGGCCATTTCGCGAGCCGACAAAGAGCTCTCTGGAAAGTCTAAGGTTTG
Organism: Amblyomma americanum; assembly: GCA_030143305.2. Lineage (NCBI taxonomy): Eukaryota > Metazoa > Arthropoda > Arachnida > Ixodida > Ixodidae > Amblyomma > Amblyomma americanum. Next base: position 89,023 of record JARKHS020014346.1, read on the forward strand.
TGACATCTATTTTCATGACCAAGATATCCTGAAAAACAACGTGCATGTCGTCAGTGAAAATGTTGTTGGATCGCCCTGTGGAAAATGGAGCCTCGTTGAAGGTGCCATTCCAAAGGTTTTTCCAAACCTACCTTCCTACCACTCCAAGCCTCCCCAGAGGAAGCGAAAAAAGAGAGAGATTCGGAAGGCTACCTTCCAAAGTATCGTGCGTAGTATCGGAGAGCACAATGGGTCGAATAGTGAAGACGTTGAGCTCGATCTGGCCATCGGTTCTGCAGCTATTCAAGAGCTCTCATTGAGTGACATAGAACTTGTTGAGCTGCCGCATTCCTGGCAGAAAATTACGCTTGGAGACAGTAGTGGTGTCTTCATTGCATTTTTCACGCTCAGCTCGGCTATCAAGATTTTACAAATAGAAAAATCCGTTTGCATCGGAGACGAGAAGCGGGCCACAGCAAGCGCACGCGGGCGCGCAGCAAAGGCGTACTCGCGTGTCAGCATCACCACTATTGACGACCTGCAAAACCTACTGAGCACTGTTGACAGACTTCATGTTTGTCAAGGACAAGATGCACATGGAAGCAGCTGCTGCACGTCTCGCAATGCCAGGTCCTTTCGCTGCAGGCAACTTGCGCGTCCTGCCGCACTCAGAAGAAACGCATGCAAGGAGACGTGTCTAGAAAGAAGGAACGACAAGCGCGGATACAAAAAAACACATGAAAAATCTCAAGAGAAAGGCAATGAGGGCAGCAGCAGCAGCAAGAATTGCATTTTCGGACAATATCAAGAACTTGAAAGAGCAGTTGTCAGCTTAGGATTCAGTGCAGTTGAAAGAAGCACTTGGATCACTTCCACCAGCGCAGCAACTGGCTTTCGAGACATCTCTGAAACAAGTGCAAGCCAAGGGCCCACAAGGGATAATAATAATAATAATAATAATTGGTTTTGGGGGAAAGGAAATGGCGCAGTATCTGTCTCATTTATCGTTGGACACCTGAACCGCGCCGTAAGGGAAGGAATAAAGGAGGGAATGAAAGAAGAAAGGAAGAAGAGGTGCCGTAGTGGAGGCCTCCGGAATAATTTCGACCACCTGGGGATCTTTAAAGTGCACTGACATCGCACAGCACACGAGCACCTCAGCGTTTTTCCTCCATAAAAACGCAGCCGCCGCGGTCGGTTTCGAACCCGGGAACTCCGGATCAGTAGTCGAGCGCGGTACACAAGGATGTGGGTGATGAACTGCCTGCTACTTCAAATTGCAAGTCCGAAACATATGGCTTGCTGCGCAGCATGAAGCTTCTCCTACTTCCACCGGCAGTCGACTCAATCAGATAGTTTCAGGCGTACCTTGCGAGTATGGCTACAATGCAGTTGCCCTTGAAACAGTTCGCGGCTGTGCAGAGATATGGAACACTTGTGCTAGATGAAATCAAACTAAAAGAGTCAGTTGACTTCAACAGGTCAACTTATAAGTTTGATAGATTTGTCGATTGTTCGACTGCAGCAGGACAAAACAGGGCCATATCTGCGGACCATCCATTAGTTATTATGTTCGTCCCTCGTTCACAAATGGGTGCAGCCAGTGGCAAGTTTTTCCACAAGAAGTGTGGCTCCTGGTTTTGTGCTTGCTAAGCTAGTTATAGAATGTCTTGCAGCTTGAACGGCACAGTGCCTCAATTATTGCAGTCGTTAGTGATGGTGCAGGGAACAACAGATCAATGTGGACCCATGTTGGAGTTTCAGGCAAGCTGGCCAGTATAGTTAACAAAATTCGCACCCTACACTCGAAGATGGACGTTTTCTCCACTTTCTCTGTGATGTACCGCATATCATCAAGTGTATGAGAAACCATCTCCTGTCGCATACATATGCAAAGGTAATAGTCACAAAACTTGCTGAGAATTTGGAACTGCATAAATGTACTGTGCATTTTTTATTTTTTTAAATTTTTTCTAGGCGGGCCCTGACTGCATCAATTACATCAATTACAGGCATTATCAGCAACTTTATGAAACTGGGAAAAGCTTCAGTTGAAAGTTGTCCCTTAGCTTACCGCGTCCCATGTGAATCCGGGAAAATTGAAAACAAAATGAATGTGCGGCTAGCAACACAGGGATGTTGGTTTTGCCTCTCAACATTTCTTTGAATGCCCAAATTCTTTAGTAGAGGAGAATATTCCTTGATATTTACTCATCAAATGCCTTAAGACAATTTCCTGCATTGAATTTTATTTCAGCTCTTCAGTAGGAGCGTTGCCATTGGACTGAAGTTCTACAGAGAACAACGTGAAACAGGGTTTGAAGGGACAGAGGGCACAGAGAAGTTTACGCTACTGATGAACGAGTTGTTTCATGGTCTAAATGCTAAGTGTCCCATTGAAGGCATCCGGAGGAACTCTCCGAAGATAAAAGTGAGTTGTTTTATGGTTATTGTACCTGAAATATTTAAACAGTACAGGCCGGCTGTCAAGCTGACTTGCGGCACTTTTCTATCTTTTTCCATACGTTTCTTGTGTAACATACAGAGATGTGGTTTCACTCGAATGCATTACCATCACTGTCAATAAGTGCCGCATATTTTCTTACTTTCTTTGTAGCTCATTAGAGACTTCCTTGACCTTCTGAACACAACAGAGCGAAACAGCATTCGAGAAAACACAAAATTGTTCGCATCGCAGCAAACAACCGAGTCACTTCGTGTGACCCTTCTCTCTGTTTTGGACATCATCGCTCTGCTGCATCAGAAGGAAGTGCTGTGTGCACTCACAGCAAAGCTGAATGAGTACCCTCTGGAGGTGACTGGAAAAGTGTTTTTTTTTTCATGTATCTCAAATTCTTTTGATCCAATCTCAAAACAATGTATTCTATTTGCAGCGTTTCTTTGGAGTCGTGAGGAGCTTTGGCGGCGATGAAGATAACCCCCAAAATTACGCATTTATAGTCAAATATTTAGACTTCTGAGTCTCTACACGCCGCTTAAGATGGCAACAAAGGGTAATTGCTCCGGTGATTCCGACCCTGTGCTTGTTTCGGTTGAGGAGAGCCTTAACGCAGGCAAGTTGGCAGCTTTTGCTCTGAAGCAGGCTCGGCAAGAAAGGCTGGCTGAGATTCTTCAAAAAATTCAACTGCAGGAGCATGCACCTGATGATGAATTCCAGCACAACTACAATCGGCCCGTCACAAGAGATGCAGTTCTGTATTACCTTGCAGGGTATGTTGTGAAAAAAGTAAGGAATTTCACCAGCTGTACTGACTGTCTGAATACTCTCGTGGGTACCTGCCATGTTCCGCAAGCAGAGATCTTTACTTAAATGCGGTCGTATGTACCTGGTGCCCTGCAGCAACCGTCAAGTGCCCTTAACGCCCTGCTTGCAGGCATTGAGCGGGTCGTCGAAGAAAAGACTCGATCGAATGAGGTGTTCGGGGGCCTATTTTGGACCATTGTAGAAGAGCTTGGCCAAGACACTCTTGTACCAGTTGGTTGCCGTGTGCATTTTGATGATTTCACTGCCCGTATTATCAAATTTTATATAGTGACAAGAATGCATTTTTATGCATGATTCCTTCAGAGAGAACGTGCCTTGAATGTGCAAGTGAGGTCTGCTCGCAAGAGAGCCAAGCTCATATAGGTGTAAATATTGCACCTCTGTATTTGGTGCTCTGATGAAATTAAATAGTGCTAAGTGCATTTTTTTTCATCCCAAATAAAGTGCTGAAAGTGTGTATTTATCTGAAGAGATGGTGCCGTGGATTCATTACTACTATTTTAAAAAGTGCACCGATTGGCATGCTGACGGCTATTGCACGACTTCGTCCGCTATTAAGAATAGGCTTGAAAGGAATGACATGTATTCTTCTGCAGACTACATTTAACTGCGGCCGACGAGCGTGTTGGCGTTTTCAAGCCCATTACTACTACGAAAGCGTGACATATACTCAAGCCGAGAATAATATAAACAAACGAAATCTGAAAAACGACTTTGGCGTCGCAGTGGCCAATGACGAACTGTTACGGGAACCTTGACTATGCTGCTTTGCGAAACGCGCGAGGACCAGCAACAGCTGATTAGTAGGCCGCAGCGGACAGCCAAGGCGGCTGGGGCTCTGAGGAAAGATTCTAACCGCGCACTCTGGGGGAGCGCAGCAGCATTTTCAGAGCTGGGCAAGGATGTTCATTGAATCTGCTAAACACAAGGATATACAAGTATTTAAAAAGGGCATCGGTAGTCACGTTAGTGAGCTGCTGAGTGAAAGGAACCGAGCCCTGCCAACGCAGAGCTGCACCCGCGCAGAGCAACTTACGGCGCTCCCGCCATCTGGCGGCCAGATAAGGAATGGAGGCGCCCGCAATACATGGCGCCTACGGAGAGTTCGACAACTGAACCTAGTCTAGTAACGTTGCGGCACGGTGAGTGGGGCTACTTCCACAATGCATGTGGTCGCAAAGGATCCAAGGTGTGGGAGACAGCGCAGACATTGGGTATCATGCTTCTCCTCGACCCCGAACGACCCACCCATTTCTGCAACAGCGTCACGCAAGACAGCTGTCCGGACATCACTTTCGCATGCAATATCCCCGACGCGCGCAGGTAAAATCTCGGTACGAACGTAGGTAGCGATCACTATGTTCTCAGCACTACCTTTCCTGCCACACACAGCAAGGCCCCCCGTCGCACGGTCGCACACACCAACTGGGACGCTTGCCGGTACGTGCGAGCTCAGTGTCCGCAGAGCCCCATAAACGACCTCGACACATGGAGAGAGACACTGCTTCGCGACGCCGCCAGCGCCACCTCCATGGCCACCCAGGAGGAGGATGACCCCACCCCCGACGCCAATCTCATGCATATGTGGGAGGCCCAGCGCAGCCTCCACGCTCGCTGGCTCCGACGCAAACACAACCACCCTCTCAAACTTCGCCTCGCTCGCCTAGAACGAGATATCGAAGCCTACTCTGCCAAACTCATTCAGGAGCAATGGCACCAGACTTGCGACTGTCTCAAAAAGCAGTTGGGATGCAAGAACACGTGGTTTCTGCTCAAGCACTTGCTTGATCCTACACACACCAAGTCTGCTTCCCAAAAGAATCTCAACCGCGTCATACACGCATTTCAAGGCACTAACAAAGAACTCGTTACCTTTAAAGACCAATAATATCAACACCTCTGCAGACATACCCATCCGCTCGGAATACACGAGATCTAAGAACCCAAACATGGATAGAGACTTCAAGGCATCGAAAGTCTGCTCCGGCCTAAACCACATCAAGACTACCACGGCCGCCGGCGACGACGGTATCACCAACAAGATGCTACGCAACCTCGACGACCATTCAGTCGAAGCACTTGCGGACCTTTTCAACCAGCACTGGCATGAAGGTACCCTTCCTGACTCCTGGAGTCACACGAAGGTAATCTTCACACCCAAACCAGGCAAACGACTCGAGCTGGGCAACCTCTAGCCCATCTTGCTTACGTCTTGCCTGGGGAGGTTATGGAGCACATAATTCTACGCAGACTTCACACCCACGTAGACAAGGCGTACCTCCTCCCCTCCTAGTTTCCGGGCTGGAGTGTCCACCCGGGACATCATGTAGCAGATACAACACGACATACTCGACCCGGGTTCCATTTGGGCCACACGCACCATACTCGGCCTCGACGTCAGTAAAATGCTCGACGTGTCGCACGTATCTATAGTGACCAACGTCTCCGAGATGAGTGTAGGCATCCGCACCTACAACTATATTGCCAACTTTCTCCACAAACGCACTGCAGAACTCTACATTGGAGACCTCTGCAGCGACAAAATCACCATGGGCACCCGGGGGATACCACAGGGCGCACTCTTGTCCCCGTTTCTTTTTAACATCACTATGCGGGGCCTCCCCTCACTTCCGCACACCATGCCTCATATCAAACACTCACTATACGCCGACGATATCACCCTCTGGAACAACTCCGGCTCGGACGGGCAGATGCAAGATTCACTCCAACAGGCAATCGACACCGTCCAAGCTTTCGTGCAAGCAAACGGTCTCGTTTGCTCTCCCACCAAATCCGAGCTGTTAGACATCCGGGATAGGCGCGTTCGCCGACCCATCCCCGACCTCCAAGAGCCAATCACACTCCACATCGACACCTACCTCATACCTCCCGTGCAGACCATCCGCTAGTTAGGTATGCTGGTGCAAAACAACAACCAGAACACTGAAGCCACCCAACGCCTCCGAACCCCCGCCCACCAGATCAACGGCTTCATCCGCCGCATCGGCACTCGCCGCAGAGGCATGCGGGAGACCTACATCTGCCGCCTCACACAAGCCTTCCTTCATTGTAGGATTGTCTACTCATTCCTCTATTACCACCTGTGCTGAAAAGATGAAGAGGCAGTAAATAGCGTCATATCCGCTCGGCGTACAAGGCGGCAAAGGAACTACCGCAGTTCGCAAGCACGCAGCGTCTTCTCCACCTCGGGGTATACAACACCCTCACAGAGCTTATCGAAGAGCACAAGACTGCCCAGATACAACGCATTTCTCGCACCAAACACGGTCGTTTCATTCTTGACCGTCTTAACATCAACCCTACAGGTGACATCCACCCAAGTTCTCTTCTTCCAATTGGAGTCTATAGTCAGCTGATCGTCAAACCCATGGCCAAGAACATGTTGCCTGGCCGTCACGATACGCACCACCAACTCAAGGCCCAGGCTCTGGACGACACTTACTCCACAGGCGAACACGCCATGTACGTGGACACGGCGAAATGCGACTCCAACACATACGTGGCCTGCGTAGCCACACCAACCACCACCCTCCTCAACGCTGCCACAATGCGCACACACTCCCCCACCGCTTTCAAAGAGTTCTTGATCGCGCTGGCCATCGCAGATCCCCGCACACGCACGATTCTCAGTGACTCTAAAGAGCAACTCAAAATTTCTCGACGGACTTAGTTTGTCTACCTGCCGCACACATCCTCAGGGGCTGCACTCTCGACCGCACTGTAAGCTTAGTGTGGGTACCTGCGCACGCGGGGAACTCTAGGAACGAAGGGGTCGACCGTTTAGCCCGAGGCCTAACCAACCGGGCAGCCGACCCCTCGAACCCGGATGCTCTCTCCGAGGTCCCCCTATCTTATTCGGAAATTACGAACTTCTACAGAGACAAGACGCGTGTACCCGCCTTCCCACTCCGACCTCGACAGCAGAGTGCAGATCAATTCGATTCTCAGTCATTCTAGACGATACCTCATCACTGACGTGGAACATGGCCCCGTCTATCTTAATTGTTGCCACGGATTATTTGCCACTCTGACACACATCGTCCGGGGATGCAAGGGTAACCCGCCACCACAAACATTGCTGCCAGCTCCCTCCTTGGAGGGTTGGATCCACCTTCTTGCAAGACCAGACAAGAAGACACAACTCGCACTCGTCTCGCGGGCTCAAGACGTCGCCCCTACCTGGGGGCCATACTCAGCCCACCTGCCCTAACTCCCAACCCTCAAGTGGCAAATAAAGTTGTTCTTTCTCTCTCTCTAGTTCTTGGTACTTCTGGCGAGAGGTTTCAAAGAAAGGAGGAAAGAAGGAAAGAAGGAAACAAAGAAATTAAGAAAGAAAAAAGGAAAAAGAAAGAAAGGATGGAGGAAAGAAAGTCAAAAAGAAAGAAGGAAAGAAATAGAGAAAGAATGAAAGAAAGGAAAGAAAGACGAAAAGAAGAAGGAAACAAAGAAAGAAAAAAGAAAGAAGGAAAGAACGAAAGAAAGTATATTAGTAGACATAAAAATAAAGACACATCAGGTGAGCCATACATAAGTGCACCGATTCTTAAAATGCGTTTGGCTCGATGACCACCTTAAGTGCGCAGAAAGATTAATCCACGATTTTGTTTAGGGGCTTCCCTTTGTCATTTACGCTTCAAGTGTCATTTACGCCGGCACTATGAATTAAGAAAGGAGATGTTTTTCGCATTCGGCTAAGTGCATAACACTCACACCATATAGCAGCGCTTGGCACATTAAGCCAAAACAAGGCAAGAAGTGTTATGCAACATACACACAGAAAAGTTCTCGGGACATCGGACACGGAACATTGCGTGAATGCAGCGAAGAGGTTGTACAGGCGTGAGTATAGAGCACCTGAAGGCTTCGTGTACGTGTATTATTCCTACAGATTCACCGAATATATAATGACCACACATCCGAGCTCGCAGTCAGAGCAATTGGGGCTCATTGAGCCGAGGTATTTCACTTCACTCAAATCGTCTCTCTACGAGACGATAAATGAAATTACTCGCATCAGGCTGCAAACTTAAGCAGTCACAAAGACGGAACTAACTTCACCCATACCAGTTGCCGCTGCATGATGGGTTCTTAAGAATACCTAACAGAAATTCTGCTTTTAGGCGAGCATAGGTGTATCAGGCCGATTTAGCAGTCCACAAAATAATGTATTGAGCAGAAGATGGGGTTATCGCATTCACAAAATTTTACTGGTCTACAGGCGTTGTAAGGCCTTTGTGGAAGGCAGTGTCTCCTGAAAAGCGAAGAATGTTTCTCAGTGTACCACAGAAATTATACAGCTTGCTCGATAGCTTTGCGTCTTTTTTAATTAAGAAGGTACTGCGGCTTATTATGGGTTAATAAGAGATGAGATTTAGTAGACTTCAATAAAACACACAAGAGAAGTCATGAGTTGCTTATCTGGACGATAAAGGTATCCTCTCTGGCCAGCCAGTTGGGAAAAGGTGAGAAAAACTTTCCAGGTGGCGTGATGTGTTTAACAGAACAAAACTAACGTGCGGGATACACGACGTGATATAGACGCTGTTGGAAAATAGCAAGCGCGGAGGAATAGCGTAGTTAACGGGGAGGAGGAGGAGGAGGAAAGTCGGGAGATTAATCAGAAAAATAACCGGTTTGCTACCCTTCACGGGGGGAAAGCGCAGAGAATAACGAGATGAAGAAGAAGAGAGAGTAGCAGGAAAGTGAAGTCACTATGCAAACTCAGCAAGCGTTCGGTAAAGTCACCGCCTATCGTACAGGTCCGAAGTTCTTACGAAGCGGAGCAGTGCCTTCGATGCCTTCACCGCCGACGATCGCCGCGGCCAGTGGCCGATAATATTCATTTGCGTCAGTGGGCGTGGATCTAGACTCTCCAGCGCACGGCAGAGAGACTGCCTTTCAGCGCCGCACGCCGGGAATTAACGAAGAATGTAGGCTCTCATCACACGTGCAGATGGCGCATGCAGGGATATCAGCCCTAGCTATTCAGAACGAGTAAATGATTGTTGAAAGATACAAGCCACTGGCGACACAGTGAAGTTGCTTCACGTCGGGGTAGTGTGGATGGAGCCGGAACTTCAGATCTTGGTCCAGCAATTTGAAACGTGGATTCGAAAATTGGGCTGAATTAGACGCGGCAAGCGTGATTCACTGCGCAAGTGCGCGAAGCCTGCCCGCTGCGTCTGATCTAAAGTAGAGATCGACAAAAAATGCCGTCGTGATGAGGAGTTCCCGCGTCCTCGTCCGCGCGGTGATTGCATGCTATGCCGCTCTGTCCTGGTAGGCATAGGGACAATGTCGAGCCCTTTATTGATGGCAGAGTAATGTAGTTGTCGGATTTCCGCGGCCAGTTGTTGATGAACTCCACGACAAAGAGCGGCTTGTAAGCATTGGAGGGCCTCTTCAGAAAAGGTGAAAATAGACCGCTTCTGAGAGCGCTGCTCATTAATGTGTTCAACGACACCATGAAGAGCGGCGAGTTCTACACCCATCGAAGAAGTCTGTTGAGCTGTCCTAACTCTAATTTCTGTAGGCCTTGCGAGGATGACCACATATTCCAAATAACTGACGGGGTTCAATGAGCCGCCCGTGTATACATCCATCCTGTTTGCATGGTGCTGATGAAAATATTCAAGAGTGACTTGTGCTATTTTTATCAGTGATAAATCGATCTTCCTTGCGCCAGGTATTGAAAGAAGCACACGGGGATTGTGCATTCTTCAATGTTGTGAAGACGGTCTAGAGGCGGGTAGTAAACTGAGCGGCAGAACTGGCGCGATGCGCATCAAAGATTAGTTATGGTTATTTTTGTTGGGAATGGGACTCCAACCCCATCGCAGGCCAGCAGTGTTGGCCCTTGCGCTTCAACGCCACCGGTGCGACCAGAGTTCGAGACAGAGGGGCTCTTGAGTAGGCTGACTAGTTCACCACCGCCGGTCTCGTCTCCGACTGACGTGGTCGAACTCCGTTATGGAGGGAAACATTACACTAGGATTTGTTTACATTTTTACAAGCATGAGAATCAAAAGTGGGGATCTGGAGCTGGTTTACTGCACTCGCTGTCGAGTTTTATATCGTTCTTCCTCCATAAATTCCCTAGGTGAGGACGCCCTCGCCGGAGTGGGAGTGGCCTGAAACTTTCACTCACATCACGAGCTAACAACACCGCACATAGGAACACGCCCCCGTCACATGTTTAACCTGGGAGAGAGGATGTTGTCGGGTTCACGTCGACGGCGGAATGAGAAGTTATCTGGCAGGTAGAATGTTCCCACGCGCTGCTGACACCTGTTCTTCATTTCTTCTTTCGATGGCAACCGACGCGCATGGCCAGAACGCAAGGTCGGGAAGAGAAGCCCATAGGGGTCCTTTGTCCTTATAGATGCTTTAGATGGCTGGGGACGATGAACGCCAGCCCTTCGCGGTGCTAGCACGCCGAATAGCCACCGAAAATGAGGCTCTTGTGTTGCCCGACATAGAAGCGGCAATTGGGGAGGATAACGTCAGCTTGTCGCCGCGATGACTCTCGGCACGGGAGAAGACTTTTGAAAGCGGGGTCCGGTTGTGGTCAAAGTTCAGCCATCCGCTCTTTCGGGTGCCACACTTCAATCGGGCAAAGCTCTATAACTCTAACCAGCTTACACCTGGGTCGACTCAGCGTGGTCCTTAACGGGAACCCTGGAAGAGATCACCAACGAATTGCTCGGAGCCCGCTAGTAGAAACAGGGACGTTGGCTGCCAGCAGGTGAGAATTGCTGTCGTCGTTGCTTATCCTGACTGGTTGTCGCCGTTCAAAACAGCTCCTCCGCTTCCCGAAAAATCTCGACTGGCCAGCGTTGACGACCACTAGGCAGGAAGATATGAGCATTCGTCCGCGTTGTGTTGCTGGCTTGATACATCAACTCCGAAGGCAAAACCCAAAACACCAAACCAGGAATACAGGAAAGCATCGGTGGGACGTTCGAAACAACAAAGCACTGCTCCACACGTAAGCACTCGGAATTTACTCACGATCCACCAGGCTTCTCTCTGGTGCCAAACAAAATCCTGCTCCAGAATACTCACTATTCAATTTCACCCGAATTTAGGGTCAAAAGGAGCGTCCGCGTCCCATCTGAGATCGCCAAAGGCAGACTGCCATGTATTACAATAAGCGGTGAAATGTCAGAGCCTGCGAATTTTGAAAAGAAACTTCATTCCTTATCAATGAAAGCTTTGATCCCCCTGTTAAGTTAGAAGCCCATGGCGCTGATGGGTCGTTCCCCTCCCCCATGTTTTTTTCCGGGAGAGGTCCTGCCCGTGGGATGTAGAGGGTAGTTTACTGAGAGGCGAGACGCCCGCGCTTTGGGTGCCTCGATGCCGGCTACCCGCGCTAATCCTTCCGGCTCTGGCGCCGACTTATCCCCTGCTGAGCGGCAGTGCACGAGGGGTAGAACGGTGACAGTGCATCGCGCGTTCCGGACCTGCCCAAAGCCGTGGGAAAGCGGGAGAAGAGCTCCGATCTGTCTTGTCAGAGTCGCAGGGGGGCGACGACCTTTTTCCGCTCAGGAAATTCCTTTGCTGTCAGCGGAGACGGCAAAGCCGATGCATGGCCCCTTGATGTAATACAGATGCAGCGAGCTGCGTACGCGAAACCGCGCGCCCTGCATGTTCCATGATTCGCGGAGTCCACTGGGTCGGGCTCCGGTGAGCCCTGGGCTCCGCCCAATTGCAGGTACGGTGTCATTGCACTGCTATTGATCCAAACTGGGCGAGAGCTGGTTTAGTAAAGCTCCACCCAATTATCGAAGGTGTTAAAACCCGCTGCATACAATGACTTTGAGGAGCGCGCCGAGTCTAAGTCTCGACCGCTTTTAAACAGCCTTTTCTTCAAATTGCCTTATCATCACTGCCTTGTATTTCAATACCGTCTCTAATAAATAAGTTTTGTCTTAAGAAGTTGGAATTGCTGCCCCAATCAGCAACGTGTTGCCAGACGAGTGGACGAAGACCTGAATACTCTTTGTTCTGCTAACCGCCGTGTATATTCGATCACCAGCCAGCGTGCCACCATCATTCACCTTTCCCGACGAGCAACCAACCAGCTGAATCCGGGCAGGCCACCAGAGAAGGGCAGGAAAGTTTAACTGTCGCCGTGAGCAGGGTTTATTGGAACTTCTTAACTGGTGCCGTGACCAGGATCATCTGAGCGGCTTTCTGCAGAGCGGCTCGAGGCAGTACGTTCATGGTGAGAAGCTCCGGGGACCAAGGTCTATGTGAGGCCATATTCTTGCGAGAAGCCTTGGAGTCAAGACTCTACGTCAGCGCTGAGGAGCCAGTGAGGCGAGACCGACAGAGCGAAGAGCTGGGACTCTGCGGCACCTGCGGCTTGCAACTTCTTCGGCCGAGAGGACGTGAAGGGCCTGCTTCAAGCTCTAGATTCCGGCCACACCTCTGCGACTCAGGACGTGACCTGCTGGTGCCACTAAGCAAGGCCGTGTTCGAGAGCCCGACAAGAGAGTGAGTTTCCCAATTTTCAGTTTACTTGCCTCGGGAGTGCTTGAGCCGTAAGGGTAGAATTACGCAAGGCACAATGGCTACATCTCGTTGGCGATGTGGCTGTGGCTATGGGTATGAGTATGAGTATGACGCTCAGCGCGCAGAAATGTCAGAGGCTGAGCGAGCCAGAGAAAAGGAGTGGGGCGACGCTGTTATTAGAGAGCTGTAGCGCCAGATGGCGAAAGCCGAAGAGAAGCTACGGCAGGAGAGGGAGAGAATTGAGGAGGAGGAACGCTCACGGAGAGCGGCGCGTGTGCTGCCGAAGACGGCACAGGCATAGCCATGCTCTGTCATCGCGAACGACGCTGATCAAACGCTGGTCGATGCGGCGCTTAAAGAGGATATCGGCAGTGGCATTCAGTCGATGCCTATTGAGGACAGTAAAGAGGAATCCCGGGGTCCATCAGACAGTGCAGCTATCACTAGCATCGAGCAGCCGCACGTGGTGCACTCAACCACAATTGTTGACACAGAAAAGCATCCATTGACTGCCAAGGTGGAGGCGAGCTGCATGGACATGCCAGACAAAAATTAGACGCATGATCAGGATGTGCCGGTTGACCATTGCGAGGCAGCCGAGCATGTTATTGGTGATGCTAATGGTGCTGATGAGTGTAACAACTTGAAGTGCATGTGCGTCCAAACAGCGTGCGCTGGTCTCGCAGCGGTGTCAGAGAAGCCAGCACTACAACTTGGTAGTCGAGACTGGATGGAGCCGGAAAACTCAGAGTCGTCTAACACGGCGATAAGCTTGCGGAAGATGAGTGGAATCCCAGCAGCGGTGACGACCAAATTGCCCAATGCGCTGAGAGAAGCAAAGTTACAATGCCGCCTATAGGAACGAACCGCGACTCATGCTGCGATCTCCTTATGAGTCTTGGTAACAGTTGGTTCGCAATCCAAGATGTCGATGATAAAGGAATGGTAGAGCTGGCCATGCCACATTCGAAGAGGCTCGCTAATTATTAGCATTGAGAGCCGTACGCGGAGGCTTGCGCCCCATATGCACAGACGGTCAACGTCTCCTTTCAGGTAAAAGAGGAGCGACAAAACCTGAAAGCGGGACGAGTGCGAATGTGGTGCACGCTGCAGCGCGTAATGTCCACTTTTAACAGGCCAGACGACATATTCGGTCCTCGTGGCTAGTGACGAACGCCTAATATCCACAGCCTTAACCCACTTTGCCACTGAGAGGTTGCGATAAGCTAAAATAAATGCACATGGGGCTCGAACACACAATGGAGCAGTGTGCGAAACTGGGGGGGGGGGGGAGTTCACAGCTTACAAACACTGAAAATATATATCTAAATTGTTCCGAGCATATAATTAAACTGGTCGCTGAGTGCTCCAAAACACTGGGCTTTATTCGAAAAACATTATCATTGTCGCCCCCGGCCGTCCGTAAACTTGCATATGACACCTTCGTACGATCCAAACTCGAATACGTATGCGCAATCTGGTGTCCACATCAGACTTATCTCAACAACCCTTTAGAATCTGTGCAGAACCGCGCCGCTCACTTTATATCTTCAAAATACGACTAAAAAATCAGTATCAGCAGTATAAAATCATCACTGGATCTCCGCTCATTGGTCTCTCGCCGCAAGTTATCACGACTATGCCTCTTTCACAAGATATTCCATCATTTAACGCATCTGCGCCAATCTTTTCTTCATCCACCAGCACGTTCATCTCGACGCTTATTCAATGCCTTAAGTATACAGCGCCTGCATGGATCAACATCTGCTTTGATTAAGTCATTTCTACGAACTGCAATACAGGAATGGAATGAACTGCCAGAGTCTACTGTCATGAAAAGTGACCCTGTCAAATTCAAAGACCGGTTACTGTCTGTCCTTGAAAATTAAATTTGTCTATATTTCTTTTTAGCCCTTAGTTTCGTGTGCTTGAGCAACTAGTTTGTAAATCCCCTTCTATACTCGATTGATTTTGTTTGTAACCGTTTTAATTGTGTTCTCATTTGATGTTACTGATTGTGTTAGTTGTCCTAATTGCCCTTATTGTATGTTTATGTATATATATGTATATATATATATATATATATATATATATATATATATATATATATATATATATATATATATATAGAAAGATAAACGTATTTGGTTGCTAGAGGCAAAAATTCAAAGTTGAAACCGCTTCATTTAGCCATAGATTTATTTTGAGTCGACGTTTCGGACAGAGCCTGTCCTCTCTCAAGACAGGTTACAGGGGTCTTCTTCCTCTTCTTAAGGAGTTGGCACTGGCACACATGTACGACACATGAACAAAAGAAACAAACGGAGGCAAAGAATACTAGAAAAGATACAGATAGAAAGGGAAAAAAGGGGAACAAATAAAAAAGAAAAACGTGTTGTCCCCCGCCGCCCACCCCGCAGCCGCGGGGAGCCGACCCCGGACGAGGAAAAAATAAAGAAAGGAAAACACGGAGCGGGAGGGGATAATGGCTACCCATCAAGGCAACAGAGCGGCGGCGTGTAAGGTGCACAGGAGCAGACGGTGGCGGGATCGCCCTAAACACAAAAGTTAAAGACGCGTGCACTCGCGTGCCCCGACCATAAAGAGTAAACAAATAAACAATAAAATGCAGACAGGGCCGGAGCTTCCGTCATCTGGAACCACTTCGGCAGCCAGAGCCAAGGCCGAATCAGCGGCGCCGTGAGCTTAACTAGACGCACGTGCACTATGCATAAAAACACCCCGACACACAACAGTAAAACATCTGAGCTCATGCCAGTGTCTTGTGGCGGCTAAATGACAATGGCGGGAGCATTTAAGCGAGTAAGGTGTACAGAAACAGACGGTGGCGGAATTGTCCAACGTACAAAAATTAGAGATGCGTGCACTCGCGTGACATGGCCAGAAAAAGTAAACAAATAAACAGAATAAAATGCAGACAGGACAGGAGACTTCCGTCGTCTGGAACCATTTCGGCAGCCCGAGTCAAGGTAGAATCAGCGGCGCCGTGAGCTTAACTACACACACGTGAACTGTGCCTGAAAACACCAACAAAAGAAAAAAAAGTGGAAAAACATCCGAGTTCGGGGAAGTGCGGTGTGGGAGGTAAATGTGAATGGCGTGAGCACTTAGGCAAGGGTTCTTCAATTGCACCCCTTCGGCAAGGTAATCGAACTGGGAAGATAGGGGCGGGATGGGGTAGGGAATGAAGAAATTTGTGTGAGCTTGAAAAAGATGTCGCTGGCAAGAAACGACCGAGGTATGTCAAGCTGGCTCTCGTAATGTCAGCAACGGCCCTGCAAGGGGCGGATGGAGGACGATACCCCCCCGCCATTGTCGAAGATGCCATTGAAAAGGCATCTAAACTCAACCGAGAGCAAATACTGGAGGGATGTCGCTACAACGAGGAAACAGACCACCGGGCAAATCTCGTACTTACCTTCACCAGTAACCCGCCTAACGTAAACAAAATCCCCAGAAAACATTTCAACATCCTCGGACAAAGCGAGCGCCTCACCAAAAGTTTCACTGCTCCCCCTGACGTGGTCTACAGAAGACCAAAAAACATTAAAAATATTCTAGTACACTCAAAAACAAATAACCTGCCGGTTTTGGGGTGCCGGCCCTGTGGAAAAAGTAGATGCCAGGACTGCAAACACATACAAACATCTAGCTGTGCAGTAAGCACAGCTTCAGGCTTCAAATGGGAAATTAATGGCAGCTTTGATTGTGATTCCTGCAACGTAATATACCTCCTAGAATGCAGTGTGTGCTGTATGCAGTACATTGGACAGACCGTAAAGCCTCTACGAATTAGCTTTAATAACCACCACGCGCATATCTTATCCCTACCTAACCTTCCCTTGTCAAAACACAATAATGAGCGAAACCACCCATTTGATGCAATTAAGTTAACAGTCCTACAGGGTGGTTTCCACAACACCCGGGAAAGAGAACAACGCGAGTCGTACTTCATTTACAAATTTGAAACAATTCCTCACGGCATTAATGAATGTCGAGGTGTATTGTCCTCCATCCGCCCCTTGCAGGGCCGTTGGTGACATTACGGGAGCCAGCTTGACATACCTCGGTCGTTTCTTGCCAGCGACATCTTTTTCAAGCTCACACAAATTTCTTCATTCCCTACCCCTTCCCGCCCCTATCTTCCCAGTTCGATTACCTTGCCGACGGGGTGCAATTGAAGAACCCTTGCCTAAGTGCTCACGCCATTCACATTTACCTTCCACACCACACTTGCCCGAACTCAGATGTTTTTCCACTTTTTTTTCTTTTGTGGGTGTTTTGAGGCACAGTGCACGTTTGTGTAGTTAAGCTCACGGCGCCGCTGATTCTACCTTGACTCGGGCTGCCGAAATGGTTCCAGATGACGGAAGTCTCCTGTCCTGTCTGCATTTTATTCTGTTTATTTGTTTACTTTTTCTGGCCAGGTCACGCGAGTGCAAGCATCTTCAATTTATATATGTTGGACAATTCCGCCACCGTCTGTTTCTGTACACCTTACTCGCTTAAATGCTCCCGCCATTGTCATTTAGCCGCCACATGACACTGGCATGAGCTCGGATGCTTTACTGTTGTGTGTCTGGGTGTTTTCATGCACAGTTCACGTGTGTCTAGTTAAGCTCACGGCGCCGCTGATTCGGCCTTGGCTCTGGCTGCCGAAGTGGTTCCAGATGACGGAAGCTCCGGCGCTGTCTGCATTTTATTCTGTTTATTTGTTTACTCTTTATGGACGGGGCACGCGAGTTCACGCGTCTTTAACTTTTGTGTGTAGGGCGATCCCGCCACCGTCTGCTCCTGTGCACCTTACACGCCGCCGCTCTGTTGCCTTGATGGGTAGCCATTATCCCCTCCCGCTCCGTGTTTTCCTTTCTTTATTTTTTCCTCGTCCGGGGTCGGCTCCCCGCGGCTGCGGGGTGGGCGGCGGGGGACAACACGTTTTTCTTTTTTATTTGTTTCCCTTTTTTCCCTTTCTATCTGTATCTTTTCTAGTATTTCTTGCCTCCGTTTGTTTCTTATGTTCATGTGTCGTACATGTGTGCCAGTGCCAACTAATTAAGAAGAGGAAGATGACCCCTGTAACCTCAGTCTTGAGCAAGGAAAGGACCTGTCCGAAACGTCGACACAAAATAAATCTATGACTAAATGAAGCGTTTTCAACTTTGAATATATATATATATATATATATATATATATATATATATATATATATATATATATATCTTTTACTAGATTTGTTCTTTTTTTTCAACCTCTTTGGCTTTGTTCTTGTATTGTCCTACGTACGTCGCCCCCCTCCTTATGTAATACCCTGTGAGGGGTCCTTAAGGGATCAATAAATGATGATGAAAATGATTAGGCTCCATCCACTGTACCGATTTTGTCTTGTGTGAACTGTTCCCATTGTGATTGTAGTTGATCCGTGTTTGCCGAAAAGCGCCATGTTATTATGTGTCTTGCCCTCGTCGGGATCGTGCTGTGATGTATATGCGACATCATGGAAACTGTGTAGTACGTTCTCTTTATCCCGTATTCATTGCAATGTTGTTGCGTGTATAGTTTTTTTTTTGTGATTATGCCAGAGGCTTTCATTTCTGCTTGTCTTCCTGTAACTGGTATGTGTAAACTAAGATTTGTGCTTGCATCTCCATGCATGAAGGTAGGTTTTGAGCATTCTTTGTGTTATTGTCAGTAGGATGCAGAAGCGCCCTTTTTTTCTTGTTGGTACAGCGCCAAGTTGAGGGCCGAATCCCTTGTGCTTTCGCTCGTTTTGTGTTTTGTTGAAGGCTGGGTTCTTTGTGCTTTTGTGGGCTTCGGTATTTTGTGTGAAGGGCAAGCGACCCACCCAAAATTGTTGGTGGTGAGGTGTTAAGTTAGAAGCCCATGGCGCCGATGGGTCGTTCTCCTCCCCTCCCCCCTCCCTTTTTTTCCGGGAGAAGTCATCTCCGTGAAACGTAGAGGGTAGTTAATTGTGAGGCGAGACGCCCGCGCTTTGGGTACCTCGATGCCGGCTACCCGCGCTAATCCTTTCGGCTCTGGCGCCGACTCATCCCCTGCTGACCGGCAGTGCACGAGGGGTAGAACGGTGACAGTGCATCGCGCGTTCCGGACCTGCCCAAATCCGTGGGAAAGCGGGAGAAGAGCTCCGAACAGTCTTGTCAGAGTCGCAGGGGGCCGACGACCTTTTTCCGCTCAGGAAATTCCTTTGCTGTCAGCGGAGACGGCAAAGCCGATGCGTGGGGCTTCGATGGAATGCACATGCAGCGAGCTGCGTACGCGTAACCGCGCGCCCTGCACGTTCCAGGAGGCGCTGAGTTCACTGGGTCGGGCTCCGGTGAGCCCTGGGCTCCGCCCAATTGCAGATATGGTGTCATTGCACTGCTATTGGTTCAAATTGGGCGAGAGCTGGTTTAGTAAAGCTCCGCTCAATTATCGAAGGGGTTAACGCCCGCTGCAAACATAGACTTTGAAGGAGCGCTCCGAGTCTGTCTCGGCCGCTTTTAAAGTGTATTTTCTTTAAACTGCCTTATCATCTCTGCCTTGCATTTCAATCCCGTCTGTAATAAACAAGTTTTGTCTTAAGAAGTTGGAATTGCTGCCCCAACCGGCAAGATGTCGCCAGACGAGCGAACGAAGACATGAAGGCTGTTTGTTCTGCTAACCACCGTGTATATTCGATTCCTGTCAGCGTGCCATCATCATTCACCTCTCGCGACGAGCAACCGACCAGCCCAATCAGGCCAGGCCATCAAAGAAGCGCTGGAAAGTTTGTGTTGCCATGACCAGGATTTATTGGACCTTCTTAACTTCCCCTATACCACCCGAATATCGAAAATCTGCTTAAAATTTGGCCGACGCTCAGATTATTCTACGTGTCCTTCGCAAAGAAGCCTAAACGCTCGAGATTGAGAATCAACGGTTCCAGTTGAACTCTAGTATATGCGACTGCGCATCACAATCCTTTCTCACTCCCGTACTGGCTAAAGGGTTCTCTTAAGCTCATTGAGTCAATGCTGCACCTCGTCTCCATAACCTGTACCCAAAGCTACTACAGCTGTTTACAAAATTCGGAAGCCTCACTTCATTCGGTTAACCCCCAATAACGCAAACGGCTAACAACGCGCCGCTAAACACGGATACGCAAATTGGCACAAGTACCCGCACTTTCTTTGTCTCCGCAAGGCACTAGCTACACTGTCGCTAATAAAGCAATAAACCTTTGGTATCTGAACCAAGTTTAATACGCCCGAACCTACTGAAGACAAAAACACAAACATGTGACAAAAAATACAAAAACTTATGGCGCGAACAGTTCCAATTAAAGAATCAACGCCTCGTGAACGTGGCTCTTGGTTGCACTCCTGTGTATGCCGTTCATTTGGTAGCACGGCAAGTAGCACTGTCTTCTACCCTAATAGAAAAATAACCATCAAAGTTATACCACCTTTGTTCGTAAAGTTTCTAGACGGATTTATTTTACTTCTCTAGAAATGATTACCCAAAACAAATGTAGCGCGTATGTTTAGGGTCATCTTTTCGGGCTAATCGGAGCTATTTATGTTAAGTGATGTAGCAGCCGCTAGATGGCACTACATGTAGAAAATTCCTTGTCACTAGTCGTCTGTGCATTCAACTGTGAGTGAATGTGGAGAGATAGACGTCAACCACGAGCAGCGTGTAAACAAAAAAATTCTGTGTGAAGCTTGGCAAACTGCCACACAGTCGTATGAGCTCCTTCGTGACGTCTGCGGCAAAGACACATTATAACGGGCGCGAGTTTTCGATTGGCACAACAGGTTCGTTTCGTGGAAAACGTCGATGTAAGGCGACACAAGGCAGGGGCTACTTAAACCTCACAGAATAAAAACAACGTGGCTCGGATCAGGGAAATTGTGCAGCAAGACCGCACCATTACGGTCTGCATGCTATCAGATGCTCGAATTAGTAAGACAACATGTAACGAAATCTTGCACGAAAACTTGTGGAAACGAAAGCTGAATGCCAGACGTGTGCCGCACTTCCTCATAAAGAACCAGAAGGATATGCGGACATCAGTGATCACTGATATGCTCTCCGAGGCTAAGAAGGATGCTGCATTCGTCGACAGCATCATTGCTGAAGACGAAACATGGTGTTTTAAATACGATCCTCAAACAAAGAGACAGAGCACCGAATGGCGGTCTACAAGCTCTCCGGCGTCAAGAAAGGTGCGGTGACAGAAGACCGAAACAAAGACGATGCTGATAGCTTCTTTCGATGCCAGAGGGGCCATACACCACGAGTTCGTCCCACAAGGGCAGGCAGACTGTGAATCAGGAGTTTTATATCCGCGTGCTTCAACACATGCGTGATGGACTGCGACGCCGTCGCCCTGACTTATGGGCATCTGGAAAATGGAGCCTTCTCTACGACAACACAAGACAGCACACTGCTTTCAGCATGACGAAATTTCTCGTCAAGCACAGAATTACTCTACTTCCCCATCCGCCAAACTCGCCTGACCTCTCCCAATGAGATTTTTTCTTCTTTCCTCGTGTGAAGAGAGCCCTAAAAGGTCGCTTAATGGGGAGCATGGAGGCCTATAAAGGAGCTGACAGCCCTGCCAAAAGAAGCGCTTTCCAACTGTTTCCAAGACCTCAAGCAGCATTGGAAGCTGTGTATGGACTGCAAGGGAGACTATTTCGAAGGGGTGCTGCACAAATGATTTCATTGTTAAACGCATCTTTTTAAACTGACTCAGTCTTGGAATTTTATAGACAAAGGTTGTAAGAAAACACCTGATTAACTCTAAATCCTTAACCTAAACAAACTAGCCTTTCCTTCCCCAATATAAAAAAAAGGGGAATAAAAAACAGCTACTTCAAAAGACTACGCGGGGTGAAACCTGACTCACCATTCCCGTGGTCAAAGGATTCGCCTTTCAGGCGCGACCACAGGGGTCGCGCCCTGACTGATTGTCCTGCTATCAAGGCTTGACAAAAAGCTACTGAAAAAAGCCCTTCCTGATTGCAACTGTCATCTGCACAAACCCTCGACGCGTTTAGAAGGCCTTGGTAGGGAATGCAAAGGCGAGAACCGACACTGGGTAACGTGCTGTGACCAGCGCGAGAAGCTGCTCTTTGTTCTCGCCCCAAGCCCGAAGTTCGGCTACCCTTTCGCCCTGCGCGCTTCCTCAAATACAGCGCCGAAATTGAACGACCCGTCTTTCTTCTCAAGTGCGCGTGCCATAGAAGCCTGTATGTGTGTTCGTGCAACAGCACGATCCGTGCGCTCACATGCGCAAAGTGTCGCGCAACCCACCGCCTTCTGATCTCTCAAGCGGCTTTGCCTGCTCTCTGATCGCATTTTTGTCAGGTGTGGGCGGTCTGCCTTTTTGCAGGCCGATACCACTTGAAGCATTATGCCACTGCTCTGGTCGGGAAACGCACTCTTCTCTTTTCATTACTCCGGTCACCTTTTAGAACCACCTGCGCGTGCTACCTGACCAGTAACTGTAGCTGCAAGATTAAAAGGTCTAATGTGGGAAGGTTTTTCATTACCTTCTGCTGCATTTCCATGTGTGCTGCATTATCACCTGTATTCGCCGATGAATTTAGGGCTTGACAATTCTTCCGTTTTTTCTTGGTCTTTGCCCTTTTCCTTTTTTTTTGCCTAGACTGTTCCGTGCGCATCTCATGATAAACATTATTTTCCTCTTGGCTTCAGTCGCATCTCGGAAACCTTCATAGAATTCAAAGCTGGCCTCATTGCCTTCACAGGAGAGTGTCAGGTCCACACAGCTGACAGTCGGACCTACACTTGCCCCCGAGTTGGGCAGTTCACTGCCCTGAAGGTAGTCCTCTACAGCCTGCCTATCGCTCCGAGTGCTTTCCTCAGAAATGCACTGCTTGTCTAGAATCAGGCTCTCGTCCTCTACCTCAGCGTGGCTTTCAATATTGCGTTTAAATACACCTACAGCTCCGCAATCTTCGTGCGCCAGTTTCGCCGAGGTAGCCACAACTCTGGCTTGTTCACTGACGCCGCAGTGACACCGGACCTCGCAGTTGCAACGATTCACGATCCTTAAAAGGCTCCCCTTTGTTTCCCTTTTGAAACCTCTACCTTTGGGGATCCGTTCCTTTTTCACCCAAGCCGGTTAGTCGCATTTACAGGCTCCTTACTAATGTCCTCGCGATTAGCAAACTCGGCGACGGTTTCTGTTGTCACTGCAGAGCCTGTTTTTAGACCTCTCTTTTTTCTAAACCATCCGTGCCAGTTAGACTCCGTTTCCCTTCCCTTAATCGCAGGTTTGCGACTATCGAACTCGGCGATGGTCTGTTTGGCTACTTTGGGAACTCTCTCTTGACTCGGCTTTGTCCGACGCCATCCGCACCCTATCTTCACGTTTTCTGAATGAGCTGTCGCGGAGACGCACCTAGTTAACTCTGTGACGGCCTCTGTAACCACTTTCGTTTTGCCCAGTTTAGTCGTGTACAATCAATGCCGATTGTACACCATTTCACAACCCTATCTTACGGCGTCACGTCTGTCCAACTCGGCGATGGACTGGAACGTTTACGGCTCTGTCTGGACGGATATAGCCTCGCTCTTCGCTACTTCGTCCCATTAAACCCGTTCAGCCTAGCGAGCCGCCTTTTCTAGACTCGAAGTTAAGCTCTTCTAGATCCGCTGCTAGTTCTTTCATAGCCTCTTCCTGAGCTCTTTTACGCTCCTGTAGCTCTGCCTTTGTCGAAGTTCCACCTCCTTCATTCTGGACTACGCCTCGTCGAATCTCAGGTGCAAGCTCCAATTGCTTTATTTCCTTTTCTTCTTTTCCAGCATCGCACCTATGGTGTTCCTTCTCTTCTTCCCACTCGCAATCAGCTTCCTCTTTCTTAAGTGCTTTTTCCTCCTGGTCGGCTTTATATTTACGTGCTTTTTCCTCATGTACCAAGTTCCACGTATCTACAAGCTGATCGTTATTCTCGACGTAAATAGGAATGGTCTTACATCAGTTCAATTTTTGTTATTTTGCTCGGCACTTCTACCGACAGTTCCGCACATATCAACAGCAAGTCTGACTTCGACAATCTCAAAAGGTCCATGGTCGCTGCTTTTAAATATTGGCTTTGCTCGCTCATAGTGATTCTCAGCAATGCCATGTGCTACAGACAAACATCCGATCAACCAGCAGTTTAAAATGTTAATACAGAATTTGAAGCCTAGAGAATCTAAAACAAAAAACACACTCACCCGCAAATGCCCCATCATGTCAACCGGTCCACCACACCGCTGCCAACCAATTGTTGGGGATGGGGCTCCAACACCATCGCAGGCAAGCAGTTTTGGGGATTGCGCGTCAACGCCACCGGTGCCACCAGAGTTAGAGATAGAGGGGCACTTGAGTAGGCTGACTCATTCACCACCGCAGGCCTCGTCTCCAAATGATGTTGTCGGACTCCGTTAAGGAGGGAAACTACAATGGGGTTTATTTACATTTTTACAAGCATGAGAATCAAAAGTGTGGATCTGTAGCTGATTTACTGCACTCGCTGTCGAGTTTTATATCGTTCTTCGTCCCTACATTTCCTAGGTTGAGGACGCCCTCATCGAGGTAGGAGTGGCCTGAAACTTTCACTCACGCGCCCAAAGTCAAACCACCTCACATAGGGACACGACTCCATCACATGTTTAACCTGGGAGAGAGGAGGATGCCGTGGGGTTCACGTGGATATCAGAAGGTGATGTTATCTTGCCAGTAGAAGGTTCCCAAGCGCTGCTGACACCAATTCTTAATTGGCAACCGGCGCGCAAGGCAAGAACAAAAGGTCGGGAAGAGAAGCCCAGAGGGGTCATTTGTCCTTGTAGATGGTTTCGATGGCTGGGGACGATGACCGCCAGCCCTTCGCGGTGCTGGCACGCCGAATAGCCACCGAAAACGAGGCTCTTGTGTTGCCCGACATAGAAGCGGCAATTGGGGAAGATAACGTCAGCTTGACGCTGCGATGATTCTCGGCACGCGAGGAGACTTTTCAAAGGGGGGTCCGGGTGTGGTCAAACTGCAGCTATCCGCTTTTTCGGGTGCCACACTCCAATCAGGCAAAGCTCGATAACTGGAACCAGCTGACACCTCGGTCCATTCCACGTGGTCATTAACGGGAACCCTGGGAGAGATCATTATCGAGCTGCTCGGAGCCCGCTAGTAAAAACAGCGGCATTGGCTGCCAGCAGGCGAGACTTGATGTCGTCGTTGCTAATCCAGATTGGTTGTCGCCGTTCGCCACAGTATGGAGGTGCGGAATTAACCGTTTCTTCCTTTCTTTTACAAGCTGCAAGAGGACTTTGGCGAGGGGGGGGGGGGGTTGATTGCAAAATGGAGGGGTGGTCAAAAT
The DNA here is from genome assembly GCA_030143305.2 of Amblyomma americanum. Lineage (NCBI taxonomy): Eukaryota > Metazoa > Arthropoda > Arachnida > Ixodida > Ixodidae > Amblyomma > Amblyomma americanum. The sequence continues at coordinate 114,214 of JARKHS020014346.1, forward strand.
GTCAGGGCTTGCACGGCAGTGTACTGGTTTAGTTAGTTTGTCTAATGGTTAAGAGAGGAAGGTGCGCCCTCTCTGTACAATAGCTAGATTTTTGGTATACATTAGTGTGTCAGCATTAGAAAACCAATGTTGGAAAACTTACTCCTTCTGTCAGTCCCGGCGTGTGAAGCCTCCACAGGGCAGTTGCAAAGTGCAGCGAGGGAAGGTCATCAGTACACGTTCCGAGTAGTGTGGGGGTGAGAAAATTGAAAGAGGCAAGACAAAGAGAGCATGGCATGTGACGGGAGATGCGGGGCATATTGAGAGAGTGAAATCCCCCAGAGAAAAACCTAGAAGAAGACAGGAGATAATCTCATTGGCGGGTATAGTAGAGGGGAAAGTAATTACAGCGGTTCCCAATATGATTTGCTGGATTGGATCCGGAAAGCAAAGCGGGGCTAGAGCCTGGCACGCAGTGATTGGCGGACTAATGACCGCACCTCTTTTCTCTGTCTGACCTTGTCTGTCGAAGCGACTATTCTGTTCGGAGAGAACACTACTGCTAATGAACACTGATGCACCAATCCCATTGATCGTCTTTATATTTTATATAGTGGTACTTTTTATTCAAACAGCTCTAGGTTAGCCAGATAATCTCAGTTCGCCGCATCCGAATTCCTCAACCGCTCTTGTGCCAATTTATTGCCTGCAAACTCTGCATGAACTGCGTTCCATATTACTCACAATCCGATTATATCTATTTTTAAGGCGTTGGTGAAGTGGTCAACCAACTCCCCAGGTGTCTCTGTGAAAGCAAATTGAAGGATTCTGCCAGGATGTGAAGGTAAAGTTAGATTTCTTGGTTTGTGTACGTTGTGTATTGGGACGTTTATCTCAAATTCATTTCTCGTACACAAATTATTGATTGCTATTGCTTAGATTCAGCGAAATATTGATCTCAAAGCGCACCGCATGGCTTTCGCTTTGGCATGTGCATTTTGAGGCGACATGTATGCGCAAAATAAGATTAAATTGCTGGAAGGTGGATGGAAGAGAGTGGCTGTGACTTTTCGACCACGGTATGCTTAGGCAGGTGCCTGTAATACAGGTCCTATGGATAGTAGAGTAGTGGCCATTTGTAAGGATACCGACTGGCAGGATACCTATGGTTGTTACTGCATCTAAGGAAGGCTAGTTTCATCATTTCTCGAAACCTGCATTTCTATCCTATGAAAAAGGTAATATTCTCTTTCAAAACACTCCTCAAAATGAATAAGATGAAAGAAAAGAGTTGCCGAGCTTTTGGCTAACGTCACGTTCTGTTTGTTCTGGGAACCAAAATTACAAGTAAAAAATTGCAGAATAAGTGCTGAGGTGTGACATGACATATATATCCGATTTGTCACCGCTATCGTTCCGGCCCCTTTTATGTTCTATGACAGACGTACTGACATATTTCTTGCCTAGTCTACCTGCGATTTCAGAGTATGTCTGCTTTAAATTGCTACCAATTTGATCTTTCTTCTCCACAGCTACACATTCAACGTATTCTCGTGCTACAGTATTGTGCGCTTGGAGGAAAGCCTGGCGAGATCCATCCTAGTGACCTGAGAGCAGCTGATCGTGAACATTGTTCCTGCCTCTTGGGAAAAGAATTCGCTTTAAGAGCTTGTGCTGTAGGCACATTTAGCTTGGTACGAGTCTGCATAGCCTGCCCTAAGGCCCTTTGATATATCCTCAACACACTGAGCACAATCCTTCTATATTTCGTTTTGAGTGAGGACAGATATTTTTCTGCAATATAGGCACAATTTTTTGAATTAAAATTTGCGCCAAAATAATCAATCATTCATATTATAAATGACATTTTGTATCGCAAAAGCGGAGGCCGCATGATAGCTGACATAGTAGAATCCACCTGTTTTATGGCAAATCGGAGAGGAAACCACTTTTGACGTGCGGCAATGATTTGCCGAAGAATCGAAGTTTTAACTATAAAAAAAACGCCGGCGGATATATAACTGAAATATTGTTGAATCTCTGTTGTGGTGGTAAAACCTTGAAATGCTGTTGAATTGCTGTAGTTGTTAAGGTAGTTTCATTACTCATTTTTCACTTATATCCAGCACCTTTTCCTCTCTAACAATCCAAGGACAGAATGATAGAAGCTCGAACGCAGACTAATGCTCTTGCAACAAATAGCTTCCTGGTAAGAAGTTTTGCTTTCAAAAACATATGCAGGCACTTTGACTTTGAGTCACATTCAAATATTATTTATATTATTCCCTGTATGATTTTGTGGTTGCAGCGCTTCATTGCCAGAAAAATGTAAACAGTTTTCTAAATCTCGCCCTGAGAACATCCAAGTGGCAATGCCTGCTTTGTCATCAAAACACGTTTTGCGTGTGCGTATGGTGCACGTCAAGCTATTCGTTAAAAAAATGTTAGGCTGCACTATGGTTGTAGCTTTAAAGGGCATCTGAAACACCTTCCGAGCAGAGCACATCAACTCGCTCAATGACTGCAAATTGTTGACATGAACAACTGAGCAAAATATACGATTCTAAACGCAGCTGAGAACCCACAATCATGCGCGTAAGTTGGCGAGCCCTTTCCGGCGACTTTTCATGCTGGCATCCTCCTCCGTCATTCACACCTGTGTATGCAAGATGAAAGACGGTTATTGATTAGATTCATTCAGTCGTCAGGCATCTGCCATAGCCGCGGTGAACAAGTCTCCTAGCTTCTACGCGTGAGGAAGCTCCGCCCCCCAGTTGTGGGGCCGGCGTAGGAGGGAGGACCTTCCAGCGTGCAAAAAGTGACGAGAGAAGAGGGAATGGCGCAAAGATGCTGAAATTAAAATTTTGTCTAAGGATAACTCAGCTTCTACAATTTAAGTGCATTAAAAAAATTCTTCCTGGAAAACATTCGTGAAGCGGGGTGCTGTTACATCCCAGGCATACTGCAACTTCGTTCGAGCCACTTTCAGAGCCTCTTTAGGGCGGGATGCGGGATTTCAGTTTTTTAGTTCTTAATTGATATGCATGAACTTTTTCCAGCATATTAGAAATATTGTGCGGGAAAGAATATATTTACATTTATTTACAAAAACGAATAAACAGCTACTGGCGGCACTCAGAACACAGCCAGAGATGAGTTCTCGTCCTCTTCCTCGTCCACTCGTTCACTCGCTCAATGTCGTCGTCGTCGTCTACCCGCTGCAGGACCCCCGGCTGATGAAACGCCGTCTCGGCGTTAGAGTGGTGGCGTAGGAGCGTCGTGATAAGGTTTGAGGCGGCATACATGGACGACGTCTGTAGAGGGGCCAGAGGACGATGGCGAGGACTCAAGGGGAGCAATTTCATAGTTCACGTCGGTGACTCGGCGCACCGCACGGTAAGGGCCACGGTAGTGAGAAAGAGCTTCTCGGAGAGACCGACGCTGCGCGACGGCGTCCAGAGAAGAGGAGTGATCTGGGGTGATATTCGACGGCCCGGTGCCGGCGGTCGTAGGCGGACTTCTGGGAAGCTTGAGAGGCACGGAGCCGACTACGGGCTATTTGGCGAGCCAGCATGGCCTGGGCGATGGCGTCCTGAGCGTAAGCAGTGGTGGGGACTGAAGAGGGCGGCAAGAGTGTGTCCAAAGGCAATAGGGGGTGCCTACCAAACAAAAGGTAGAAAGGGGAATAGCCTGTTGTGTCATGCCGTGAAGAGTTATATGCAAATGTCAGATAAGGCAAGGCTGCGTCCCAATCGCGGTGCTCCGGTGAGACGTACATTGCTACCATATCGGTGAGTGTGCGGTTGAACCGTTCCGTAAGCCCGTTGGTTTGTGGATGGTAAGCTGTCGTGAGCTGGTGCTGCGTGGCACACGAACGAAGAATGTCATCAATCACCCTGGACAGAAAATAACGACCGCGGTCGGTGAGCAGTTGACGAGGGGCGCCATGGTGAAGAATTACGTCTTGAAGAAGAAAATCGGCGACATCGGTAGCGCAGCTGGTGGGCAAAGCACGCGTGATGTAGTACCGAGTCGTATAATCAGTTGCGACAGCGATCCACTTGTAACCGGAGAGGGACGTGGGAAAAGGGCCCAGAAGGTCGAGGCCAACGCGGTGAAAAGGTTCCGGAGGTACGTCGATGGGTTGTAGAAGACCGGCAGGCAAAGTGGAGGGCCTTTTCCGGAGTTGGCACAGGTCGCAAGCGGCAACGTAACGCTTGACGGAACGATACAGACCAGGCCAAAAGAAGCGGTGCCGCACTCGAGCGTACGTGCGGGACACGCCAAGATGGCCGCCTGCGGCAGATCGTGCAATTCCTCAAGGACAGAAGTACGTATATGTTGGGGTATGACGAGGAGCAGCGGAGGACCGTCGGAGCGTAGGTTGCGGCGATACAAAATGCCATTCTGGAGCACATAAAGTTGCAGAGACGGAGATCGGTTTGCAGAGCGGAGGCCATCAAAGATAGGTTGTAAAGATGAGTCGTTGCGCTGTTCGTTGGCGATATCGGTGAGAGCAGTGATAGCTAAGAGGCAGGGTAGGGTCTCAGCGTCTTCGAGGTGAGTTGGCTCCACAGGGTATCGGGATAAACAGTCAGCATCCTGGTGGTGACGACCGGACTTGTACACGACAGAGTATGAATACTCTTGAAGGCGCAAAGCCCAGCGACCAAGGCGACCGGTGGGATCTTTTAGTGAAGACAGCCAACAGAGAGCATGGTGATCAGTGACGACAGTGAATGAGCGGCCGAACAGGTACGGGAGAAATTTAGCGACAGCCCAGAATAGGGCGAGGCACTCGCGCTCAGTAATGGAGTAATTTTGCTCCGCGGCGGAAAGTAGGCGGCTGGCAAAAGCGATGACGCGATCTTGGCCCAGTTGACGTTGGGCTAGCACGGCACCGATCCCATATCCGGAGGCGTCGGTGTGAATCTCTGTGGGAGACGACGGGTCAAAATGGGCTAAGATGGGCGGAGAGTTTAGCAAATTAACGAGGGAGGAAAATTAGTTTTCTTGAGCAGGGCCCCAGATAAAGGGGGTGTCGTTCTTAAGAAGGTCGGTGAGGGGGCGAGCGATGCCGGTGAAATCTTTGATAAAACGTCGAAAATATGAGCACAAGCCGACAAAGCTGCGCACATCTTTCGACGACCTAGGAAGAGGAAACTTCTTCACGGCTTGAATTTTGACTGGATCTGGGCGTACACCAGAAGCATCAACCAGGTGTCCGAGAATAGTGAGTTGGCGGCGACCGAATTTGCATTTCGATGAGTTCAGCTGGAGTCCGGCGTTACGAAACACTGTCAAAATAGTGGAGAGGCGTTCGAGGTGCGTGGCAAAAGTAGGCGAGAAAACCACAACATCGTCTAGGTAGCAGAGGCAGCTAGACCACTTAAAGCCGCGAAGAAGGGAGTCCATCATTCGTTCAAAGGTAGTCGGCGCGTTACAGATTCCGAATGGCATGACTTTAAATTGGTAAAAGCCATCAGGCGTCACGAAGGCGGTCTTTTCACGGTCCTTTTCATCTACGGCAATTTGCCAGTACCCCGATCGAAGGCCAATTGAAGAGAAATATTTGGCGCCGTGGAGACAATCTAATGCATCATCGATCCTCGGGAGAGGACATGTCTTTTTTTGTGATGCGGTTTAGGTGCCGGTAATCAACGCAGAAGCACCAGCTGCCGTCCTTCTTTTTTACTAGGACAACTGGAGGAGCCCAAGGGCTTGACGAGGGCTCGATGATGTCTTTTGCGAGCATCTTATCGACCTCTTGATTGATGACGGTGCGTTCAGCGCTGGACACGCGGTACGGACGTCTGTGGAGAGGCGCGGCATCACCGGCGTTTATCCGATGCGTCACCACAGAGGTACGAGTCAAAACACAGGCATCAAAGTCGAAGATGTCGCGAAAAGATAAGAGGCACCTAAGATCGTGAGCTTGCATCGCTGGTAGGTCAGAACAGATCATGTCGGCGTAGTCATCCGTTGGTTTCTCTGGTGATGTTGCCGCGGGCAACAGGCATTGATGAGTGGAAGGTAAGCAGCTGTCCACCACTGATATGACACATTCGGCAGCAGGGCACAGCGTGGCGAGTGAGATGCCTTGCGGGAGCGGTTGGATAGACGAGCCAATGTTCAGAACCGGAAGGTACGCACGGTCTGCCGACATTGTAAAGACAGTGTGCGCAAGCGCAATACTTCGCGTGAGGGTAACGTCAAGGTCCGGAGTGACTACGTAGGGGCCATCAGGGACAGGGGGAACAGATGAGAAAGAAATGTAAGTTGCGGCTTGAGGCGGTAGACGGACGAAGTCGGCAGCACAAAGACGAGGTACAACTGGGGACGGCGACTCAGCAGAAAGAGGAAGGTCAAGCTGGACAGCACTGGTGGCGCAGTTGATGAGGGATGAATGCTCAGACAGATAGTCGAGCCCAAGAATGACGTCATGAGGGCACAGGTCCAGAACAGAGAATAGAACGGATGTATGGCGGCCGGATATGGTCACACGGGCTGTGCATAGTCCAACCACAGGAGGCGTTCCGCCGTCGGCAACGCGGAGAACGGCTGTGGGTGCAGGGGTCAGTACCTGAGGCGGCGTCGTAGGGTGGAACTCATGACGGACACGTGCGCGCCCGTGTCGATCAGGGCTCTCACAGGGACTCCATCGACATGAATAGCGAGCAAATTTTGGTGTGCGCGAAGGGCTAAGCGAGGATTTTGGGACTGGGGCTGTACTGCAGCATCACCTCCAGACACTGCAGCGTCTAGTTTTCCGCTTGCGAGCGTCCGTAGGGGCCAGGAGAGTAGCGACAGCGTAGGGGCGAACGAGACTGCCGACGCAGGGGGGACGGGGAGCGGCTGGAGCGGGAAATCTGGCCGTCAACGGCAGCACTCTGCTGGGCTGGAGGGGGCGTGAAGTGGCGGGGCTGGTCATCGTTGCGGTGAGGGCTTAGATGACTGTATGTGCTACGACGAGACCAATAATTGCGACAGTGACGGGAGATGTGGCCAGTGCGGTGGCAGAGGAAACAAATGGGTCGGTCGTCGGGTGTCCGCAAGTCGTTAGGGTTACGGCGACGTGGAGCGAAGTAGGAAGGTCGTTCAGGAGCAATCGCAATGATGTCGGGTGGTGATGAAGGACGCACAGGGCTTACGGGCTGCAGACCAAGGTTTGCAAGCTCTTGACGGACGACGGCTTGTACCATCGAGGTGGTGGGCAAGTGGTGGTCGCCATCACGTAGAGGCAGGGAGGCAGGGGACATAGCTTCGAGTTCGCGTCGAATGATGCGGGTCACATTTTCTGGAGGCGCAGGAGTTTGCAGGTGCAGCAGGTCTTCACATGAGGAAGTCGCAGCCGTGTTGGGGAGGCGTGTGTACGGCTGACTGATACGTCTCCTTTTAGCTTCCTGTGATAAAGATGAAGTGTGGCAAGTGCGCTGCACGCACTCGCGCGCATGGAGGGAAAGAAGACGACGAAGTAGAAGACAGATCGGCTCGACCGCATGCTACGTGTACTGTTTCATTGCTAATTATCATTACTACGATACAACATATTTTGGCGACGAGGATGCTGTTTTGATTCGGAACCTTCACGTGGCCTGCTCACCATCCGTCATGAGCTTTTCTGGGCTTCAGCCACCACCACCCTTTCTGCCGACTCCTGGTCGTCCTGCCCTTCCATGGGAGCAATGGGAGCTGGCGTTCCGGAATTACATGCTGGCCTCTGGTGCCTCTACTCTGGGCGCGGACAGGCGGAAGGCCATCCTGCTGAATTGCCTCGGACTGGAAGGTCAGCGCATTTTTTATACATTGGCGCCGCCGTCGTCCACTGCAGCGCCTACAGCTGCGGCTTCGCACTCCGGTGACGAGGCGCCCCGCCTTGACGAATTTGATGCGGCGATATCCATCCGGTCGGAGCATTACAAATCATCCGTGAATGTAATCGCCGCACGTCATCGCTTTCACCGTCGAGTTCAGGCTCCAGGAGAGACAACCGATGAGTACGTCGCTGTCCTTTGCAGCCTTGTCGGCGACTGCGGGTTTGGGACCATGGCGGACGATATGATCAGGGACCAGCTGGTGGAGAAGACCTCGAGTTGCCATCTGCGTGAGCGCCTACTCATGGAAGGCTCCTCCTTGACTCTGTCGCGCGCCATGCTCCTTGCTCGACAGTGTGAGCAAGCTTCCCGGGAAGCCAGGGAATATGCTGAGGAGGACGCTCCAGTACATCGTGTGAGATGCGAGCGCGGATCGAGACAAACCCCACCTCAGGCCCATTGCTGCAAGTGCCAAAGTCAACCATCACAACCTGCTGCTGCAATACCAGAGCGCAAGTGCTACCGCTGCGGTTCTACAGCTCACCTAGCGAACAACCCTGCATGCCGAGCCAGCAACCGCAAGTGTCGTCGGTGCGGCAAGGTGGGCCATCTCGACTCTCTCTGCAAGTCGTCCGACCGTCCTGTTCAAGTTCAGCAAGTTGCAGATACTGCTGACACATCGTCGATGCCGGATGGCTCCAGCAGTGCGTCTATTCTCAATGTTGAAAGTCAAAAAAACGGAATTTTCGCCTCAGTCCTGATTGAAGGCATGTTCATCCACTTCCTGATTGACACCGGCTCATCTGTGTCAATTATTTCTGAAGATCTATACCACCGATTTTTCGCTAAATGTTTCCCGCTTAAATCAACTGCAGTTCAACTATTGGACTATTCTAAGTCTCGGATTATAGTCCAAGGGTGTTTTGTTGCCACAGCAAAGTTCCACGACCGTACCGCCTGCATCCTGTTGTACGTTGTCTCGGGAGGCACAACGCTGCTGGGCCTGGATTCCATTGCCGCTCTACAAATGAAGATGAAAGGTGCGTCGTTGGAATGTCTTTCCATGACACCTGATACGCCTCTTACCTCCTGAGCTACGTCCACACTTCGAACATCTCTTCTCTAAGGAACTCGGAGTTGCTCGTGGCTACGTGCACAAAGTCAGAGTGCAGGATTCCGTTTCTCCTGTTGCTTGCAAGCTCCGACGGCTGCCGTTTGCCATTCGTCAGCAGGTGTCCGAGGAACTCCAGAAGCTTGAAGCTCAAGACATCATTGAACGGGTCGACGCTTCCAAGTGGATTTCACCCATAGTCGTGGCTCGGAAAAAAGATGGCTCCATCCGAATGTGCGTCGATTTGCGTGAGCCGAACAAGGCTATTGTGGTCGACAGTTTTCCTTTGCCTCAAACGGAAGAACTTCTACATAGCTTGGCCGGGTCACAGCGTTTTTCGAAGTTGGACCTTGCCTCGGCTTACCATCAAGTACCACTTAGCCCAGAGAGTCGGGAATTGACCACATTCATTACCCATGATGGCCTCTTCCGCTTTAAACGAGTGTGTTTCGGCCTTGCTTCGGCGCCTTCGGCTTTTCAGAAGATGATGCACTTAATTTTAAAAGGGTGCAAAGGTGTCCTCTTCTACATCGACGACATCATAGTCCATGGCACCTCCCGACAGGAGCACCTGACCGACCTTCGTGCTGTTCTCGAGCGCCTGTCTCAAGCCGGACTCAAGCTCAACCACAAATGTGTCTTCGATGTTCCGAAGCTCACTTTCTTGGGGCATGTTGTCAGCGGTGAAGGACTGTTTCCGCTTTCTTCTGCCATCGAGGCGATTACGAAGGCTCCGACTCCATCTAACATCAGCGAGCTTCGCTCCCTCCTTGGACTTGCGGGTTTCTACTCCAAGTTTATCCCGCATTACTCCGACGTCGTTGAGCCTATGCGCGCCCTACATCGAGGCAGCGACTCCGCCTTCACTTGGACTGCTGCTGCGGATTCAAGCTTCAAACTACTGAAGTCCATGTTGACGTCATGCGACGTGTTGCATTTTTTTGATCCTGCCCTTCCCGTGGTCGTAACGACTGACGCTTCCGGATATGGCCTTGAGGCAGTGCTTCAGCAAGACAACGGCCATTCCCTGCAAACTGTTGCGTTAGCCTCCGGTACCTTGACACCCCAAGAAAGAAAGTACTCTGTTGGTGAACGTGAGGCCCTAGCTTGCGTTTGGGCGTGCGAACGGTGGCACATGTATTTGTGGGGCCGGCCTTTTGTTCTACGCGCCGTCCACAGTGCACTTGTCATTTTGCTGTCGACGAAAGGAACGGGCCATCGGCCGTTGCGAATTTCACGTTGGTCGGCTCGCCTGTTGTGCTACAACTACACTGTAGTGTACAGCAAAGGCAATGACAACTCTGTTGCGGATGCTCTGTCTCGCCTTCCCTTACCGACCACATCGTGCAGTGAGCAGCCCAGTGAGTTCGACGCCAGTGACGACGACTTCGTCTGCCTGCTATCGCCAGCCGTGACTCTACAAGAGCTTCAAGAGGCAACCATCAGCGACGCGGCAGTTGCTCAAGCCATTCAGTTTACATCGGCTACATGGGCGGATAAGAAATCCCTACCGGAGAACCTTAGGCCATACTATCTCCTGCGCTCGGAGCTGTCCGTCGTGCAAGGCGTCTTGTACCGAGGTGACAGGCTCGTCGTTCCCGAAAGTTTGCGACGACGCCTCATGGACATCGCGCACGAGTCACACCCCGCGATCAGCCGCACGAAAAGTCGACTGCGAGAGCTCTACTGGTGGCAGCGAATGGACGAGCACGTTGAAGAAATGGTACGGACATGCGTCGTGTGCCAGTCCTGTGACAAATCGGCTCGTCCGGTGGCAGCTCCTCTGCAACCTGGCGCCTTCCCAGAAAAACCTTGGGATAAGGTTGCCATTGATATCGTGGGGCCTTTCGACCAAGCTCCCAGTGGCTGCCGTTTCGCGATTACTCTCATGGATTATTACAGTAAGTGGCCAGAAGTTGTCTTCGCTGACGCCATCACAACTCAAACCGTTCAAGAATTCCTGCTTGGCCTCTTCGCTCGTGAGGGTTACCCTCAAGAGATTGTCTCTGACCACGGACCTCAATTTTCATCGATGGCCATGCAAACTTTCCTCCGCGAAAGGGGGATACGCCATTGCTACTCTTCAGTGTACCATCCCCAAGCTAATGGACTCGTTGAACGATTCAATCGAGTGCTTAAGTCCTACATTCAGCTAGCTCTGTGCGAGCGACGCGACCTACGTACAGCGATTGTGGACTACCTCGGTGTCTACCGCTGTACGCCCCATGCCACGACAGGAATTGCATCGGCTGTCCTACTTCATGGCCGGTTGCCCCGCACAATGCTTAACGTCGTAGGACTGCCGGATCAGTCCTTCTCAATGGATCCGACAAAAGCGCTTAAGCTTTTGCGGCAGAGGCTTGCCGAGAAACAAGCGCAATACAAGCTTTATGCGGACCAGCGGAGTGGCGCCCAGTGTCGTGACTTTCAGATTGGCCAGTACGTGCGTGTCCGCAAACCAAATGTGCGAGGCAAACTGTCAGCTCGGTTTTCGGAGCCTCGGAAGGTTGTGGAGCAGCGTGGACCTGCATCTTATCTGCTGGATGATGGGCGAGTGTGGCACTCGTCCAAGTTTTCTGCGGTTCGCCCAGAAGTAGTTCAGCAGCAACTGTCCTCCTCAGCTCCAGCGGCCCTTTTCGCTGATATTTCGCCGCCTATCGACGGCAACCGAATGCCGCCGCCCAGTCCACAGTCCGGAACGGTGGTCCAGGGTCCTTCTTCGGACGCGCCTTCAATCCATATGATGCCAGCCGTTCCGCCCGCTCCGGAATCGGCAGCCGCTCCTCAACCCTGGTGTAGTAAATCCACAGCGGCAACTGCGGCTTCACCTCCTGCGCCGCCTCGCCGAAGTACTCGCAAAAAGAAGCGGCCCGCATGGTTCAAAGACTATGACATCCACTAGACATGTTTTTTTTTTAAGTGCGGCGGAAATGTGATAAAGATGTAGTGTGGCAAGTGCGCTGCATGCAATCGCGCGCATGGGGGGAAAGAAGACGACAAAGTAGGAGAAGACAGATCGGCTCGACCGTATGCTACATGTACTGTTTCATTGCTAATTATCATTACTACGATACAACACTTCCTCGAAGCGGCGACATTCCTTAATAATGCCGTCGACTGTAGTGAAGTTCTTGCAGACGAGCAGGTTGAAGGCGTTGTCGGCGATCCCCTTCAACACGTGACCCACTTTTTCAGATTCGGGCATGTTATTGTCAACTTTGTGGCAGAGGGCCAACACGTCCTGAATGTAGGAAACATAGGATTCCGTAGACGTTTGAGCTCTGGACGCAAGCTCCCTCTTAGCGGCGAGTGTTTGGCCGAGCGGCCGTCCAAACAGCTCGCGCAGTTTCTGCTTGCAGACGTCCCAGCTGGTCAAATCATCTTCGTGAGTCTCGTACCAGACGCGGGCGGTGTCTTTTAGATAGAAGATGACATTTGCGAGCATAAGAGTCGGATCCCAGCGGTTGTACGTACTCACGCGTTCATACATGTTGATACAGTCGTCCACGTCAACGTTGTCGGTGCCAGAAAATGTCCCAGGGTCACGAGGGGAAGAAAGAACGAGCGATGGCATTGTCGATTGTGATGTTTGCTGGGAGGTGTCTTGGGTCATGGTGAGCGAAGTCAGCTGGCGGCCGCTGCGGAGCTCCGTCTTCGGTAGGTGTAGAGGAAAGCCGCACCTCCACCAAATATGTTGCGGGAAAGAATATATTTACAGTTATTTACAAAAACGAATGAACAGCTACGGGCGGCACTCAGAACACAGCCAGAGATGAGTTCTCGTCTTCTTCCTCGTCCACTCGTTCACTCGCTCAATGTCGTCGTCGTCGTCTACCCGCTGCAATATTGTTATAACCACTATCCGAAATTCAGTGCTACAAAGGACAGCCGGTCAATGATCGCAGAAGTCTGAACCAAAAACCAACACCTCTATTTCAGAGTGCTGTTAGAACAATATAATCCAATATGATCTAGCAAGCGTCGTCAGTAGGTCGAACACGAGAGTCTGCTTCATGGGCTGCATCGTAGAGTCCGCCAATTGCTATGACCAGCCATGTAGGTGGCCATTGACGACGCGCGGCAATGACAAATATAGACCCCGGAACATTGGATTTTTGTATCAATACATCTGGGTGCCACCTCAGACTAGACCACCACGTATAAATGCAAGAAATGTTTTCTGAAGCGTCCAACACAACGGCGGCGGCTGCGTTTTTATGGAGGCAAAACGCCAAGGCGCCCGTGTGCTGTGTGATGTCAGTGCACGTTAAAGATCCCCAGGTGGTCGAAATTATTCCGGAACCCTCCACTACGGCATCTCTCTCTTCATTTCTTCTTTCACTTCCTCCTTTATCCCCTCTCTTACGGCACGGTTCAGGAGTACAACGATATATGAGACAAGTACTGCGCCATTTCCTTTCCCCGAAAACCAATTATAATTATTATTAAGTGTCCAACGTATATACTTGGGTTAGAAGAGCGTCTATTTATTTCCAGGTACAAAGCACGTACCACAATGGTTGGCAAAATAATTTTTTTGTAGTATTTCCAGATGAGTTTCCGCAAAGAAACTTTTTGGCAACAGAGAAAACGAATCACAACAATAAATATTTCCGCGTTAGGAAAACCGTATTTGTGGTCATTTTGTGTTATTGAAAGCGGCGTCCACTCTTCTGGCATTAGACTGCTGGATATCAGTGTGGCACGATGATAAAATTAGTTTCAGCATATCAAAAATTTCCACTTGAATGAGAAATCAAAGTTTTAGCAGCCCAACACCAGCTGAACGCGCGGAAGAGGTTTCAGTGTCAGATTTTATAAATGCTGAAGTATCAAAAATGAAGGAACAAAACTCTACCCACATGATGAAACCTTAGAATCACAGAAGAGGAGCATTGGGGATGTTTTCCTTTTATGTGTGATGTCCATCAATGGAACAGGAATAGTGAAATTATTTTAATGATCATTGAGTGGAAAGCACAAGAAAAAGCAACCACATGCCGCCGATGGCATCCGAACCCACGACCTCTGAATTTCCGGTCCGGTGTGCTACCAAGTGACCTAAAGCAACGGCTGTCCAATGTTCTGCTTTCGGGTAATTTATGTGCATTGCAACCGAAGACTGACAGTGTTCACCAGCGCCACCATCGTCCATAGCGGGAGACGTATAATATCCTTTATCAGCGCGATTGCCACGTAGGAACGTGATAAAACGGTGCGTGCGGAAGCTATGCGCGACTCCTCTTACGCTACCTATGACGGCAAGACGGCGAGAATCGATACCCTCGTTAGCAATTGAGCAGACAAGGGAATCGAATATAGAGGCGCTAGTTCTGACATACATATCCGCACTTGAGATTGACCAATGCCAAGGTGCACAATGGAACATCTAATGTGATATTTTCATCAACGTGAGATTAATAGGGTAACTATATTAAAAATCAATGATTAGAAAACGGAAGAATAAACAACCACATGCAGGCGGTGCGATGTAATCAATTATATTTAAAATATTCACCCTAATAATATCCTGTTTATGAAAATAACACATTAAAAACAGCCCCTATGCTCTCTGGCTTTGGTGGCTGCTAGGATCCATCATATGACGAGGCCCTTATTTCCCTTCCCTTGTCGAATGGATAGCTAACGCGGGCATCTATTTTAGCACTCCCCGTCACAGGAAGCATAAAAGTGATCTCGCACAGCTTCTGCCCTCACTATTCGATCACGTTCCTACGTGGCAAACGCGGTGATACAGGACGCACTACGACTATAAATGACGCAGACGTTGGTGAACTCTCACTGGTTGGTTACACAAATCATAAATACCCCCCCCCAAAAAAAAAAAAAGCAGAAGACCGGACAGCCGTCGCCGCAGCTCGATTCGTAGATCATCGGGCGCGAAATCCAAAGGTCGTGCGTTCGGGTCCCACTGTGGTAATTTTGCAGCGATAGCTACATCACGGTAGCATTTCGAGCATTCAGCGTGGCGGCGCCTTGGCGATGGCAGCACCGCCACCCTGTGGCTGCCCCGCCACGCCGTGGCTGCGCCGCCGGGCTGTCACGTGGCTGGTCACGTGCTGCGGAGCAGCTGCCGGCGGCGCGGTGCCGTGGCTGATCATGTACTGGTTCATCGCGTGGTTGGTCACGTGACCGAGTTCCACTCGGCCTGCTGTACTATCGCGTCACTCCAGGTTTAACCAGAGCTAAACCACCGCCATTTTTTTTGTTGTTTGCTTCTGCTTTCTAACCAATTATCTCTCAATAATTACGCTACTAATCTCCGCCTGTTGACCTTAACCCATTTCATTTCATTTCGTTTTCATTTATTCATAATCTTGCCATACAAATTATCAAAAAACTGACTGAACCCATAGCCAGAGTCTAGGGTGGGGTTTAGAAACAAAATACATAATGGCAATGACACAGCAATTGTGTAAAATGGAAAGCACGAAATCAACGGCGAAAGACCAAAATACCCCATACAATGAGAAGAAAACAAAATAATGTGCATTTTACAGCACGAGTAAAAATCTATCGAGAACAACACTGTACAAGGAATACAAACCGAAAACGACTACCACAGAGGTCAAATAAGGCTCATAAAATATGTTCTAATGTTTTATTTGTTTCATGGGACTGTTTTATTTCTGGGGTTAAATCATTCCAAACCTTGTCTCCCGAAAACTGCGCTAATCTTTCGCTGTAGATGTCATTATTCGGTGGCAGATTAAATTTATTATGTGTGAGGTTTTTTGTGAGTCGAGAAGGAGAGCGAAACAGGGAGGCATTGAAATGTATGTTGATTAAATTTTACTTTGTTGTTTACACACACCGCTATCTTTAAAGTCCGCAAGAGGACAAAAGGAAGGATATATATTAACTGGAAAAGTGGTCCACTTGGCTCGTTATACTTGCTTTGTGTTATAATTCGGATAGCCCGTTTTTTATTCGACGGATAGAATCAAGGTAAGTGTTGTATGTCAAACTCCATGTTCTACGCAGTATGTTAAATGACTGTTAATAAAGGCAAAATAAAGGGTACGCAGTGTAGGTGTATCAAAATAATAGTGGGCATGCAACAAGGCATAACAGCCAGAAGCCAACTTAGAACAGACGGCGCTAATCTGATTTTTCCAGTGAAGGTGTTCATCTAGAATGACACCAAGATACTTAAATGAGTGTGTTCCTTCAAGTGAGTGGTCGTTATTGAAAATGTTATTTTGGTTGCTGTCAATGACTTTTGCTCGTGAGCTAAATACTATATATTTGGTTTTGCTTGAATTAATCTTTAGCTTGGTAAAGAATCAGCTTGAAATTTTTTCAGTTCAGCGTTTGTTTTTTCTTGCAGATCCTCAGGTTGTCAGCTGTAACTATGGTCGCAGTGTCATCTGCATACATTAACATATCAGAGCAATTTAGGGCCTTCGCCAAATCATTCAAGTATAACGAAAACCACATGGACCCTAAAACGGATCCTTGAGGAACCCCGGTCTGTAAATATTGAAGTGATGATATAATGTTATTCATAACTACAGCTTGTTGACGGTTTTCGATGTAACTAGGAATTATGCTGTAGGCTTGAACGCGGAATCTATAATGGTTTAATTTGTGGAGCATAATAGCCTGATTCACGGTATCAAACACTTTCTTTAAATCAACAAATACAACGGCGGCTAGTTTTGTTTTCAAGTAATGCTGCATTAATTAATTGAGTCAAGCTTAGGACAGCTGATGCCGTTGAATGATGTTTCCGAAATCCGTGTTGCTGCTGACAGAGTAAGTTATACTTTTCTTAGAATATGCAAATATTGTTGGATAGAATCTTTTCGTAAATATTAATATTAACATTTAGGACAGAAATGGGCCTGTAGCTTGACAAATTGGATCGGTCTCCATCTTTGTATACCGGGACAACTTTGGCAACATTTAGTGCGGAGGGGCACTTTGCATATTTTAATGAATGAGTAAAATTTTGCATCAGATGAGTACCAAGATATCAGTGTTTTTCATAAGTATGCGTGGGTAAATTCCATCCAGCCCGGAAGATTTATTGCCTGGTAAGCTGAGAATAATTGATGTAATTTAATCGGGTTCGATTTCATACATTCCAAAAGTATTGAGAACTGGATTGGATGCAGCATTTTGTAGTTGTTATTCAAGGAGTTGAGCAGGTTAGGACGGGCCGATATTGGTGAAAAAGGAATTAAATCTTTCTGTAGTACTACTATCTATTCTCTCCAAGAGAACACGGCGCAAACTGGCTTTGCCAGCGACATTATTTATTATTTTCCAGACCTTATGCGAATTGCCGGAAGCCTGTTCAATGAGACGCGTGTAATATGCTTTTTTTGTGCCCTCATCATTGACACGGATCTGTTGCGCAGGCTCTTAAATTGGTTTAGATAGTAAACATTATCTTTGCGTTTCTTCCATTTGCAGTACCATGAATCTTTTTCTTTTAGAACGGCGAGGATTGGCTCAGTCATCCAAGGGCATAGTGGCGCTTCATAAGAGCGAAAATTAATATTTCTGCTGCGGTTAGCAACCATTTGCGAAAGCGTGTCTATCAGGTTACAAAACTCTGTATAGACGTCGTCATGGTATATTACACTGGAGTCGACGGCCAGTAGATTTTCACGCAGAAGGGCATAATCAATTTTAGGTAGGTACTTCTTGCTCTCACGCTCTGGTTTTATATCAGTGTCAACAACAACAAAAAGAAGGAGGTGATCGGAGATAGGTTCGCTGTAAACCCCAGCGCGTATCCCAGTCGCTATATTTGTTAATGCATAATGAATAATACCTGAAGAGGTAGTTACACGCGTGGGTGTGTTAATCATGTTTTGGAAATTGTACGATGTTAACAGGTTCCCGTAGTCTTTGTGGCATTCAGTACTTGTATCATAATTGAAGTCGCTAATAATAATTATGCGTTCTGAGTGTGTAGTAAGCGTTTGAAAAATTACTTCATGTTTATCAAGAAAGGACGAAAGGCGTGAATTTGGTGGGCGATAAATAACTCCAACAGTGAATGACCGGGGCAGTTTTATGAACAGTGTTTCTATGTCTGCATTACTGAGGGTGTCTGGTGCCAAAAACGAGAAAGGCAGACTATTTATGAAAAAAAAGGCAACACCACCACCACGGTTTTTTTATTCTCTCGGATGAGATAACATAACACAGCCGGGAAGCATAACGTTCTCACCTTTTTGCAGCCAGGTTTCTGTAAGCGCTACAATATCAAAAGATTGGGAACATCTCGTCAAAGAAGCCACTAGAAGGTAAAGTGTCTTTCTTACACTGGGGATATTAGAGTAAAATATTGACGTATTTTCGTTTCTGCTTAACAGGTCATCATCTTCTATGGCCAAAGACATTGTAATAGAAAACAGGTACAGGAACACAAGAGCATTGGTAATTAGACAATTTTTTCCAGGTCATCTTGACATGTTATGTGCATTACTTTCGAGGTTTCCGTTTTTCTCATCAAGTTTTTGTCTTCAGACACCCATGCGAACTTCCAGCCTCTGTCACGCTTTACTCCAATAGCTCTGCCGAGCAAAACCTTTTTTTCCAGACACAAATGTTCGTTGACAAAAACGGAATAGCTCTCTGGGAAGCCAAGCACGGCAGTATTTAGCCTGTTCTTTTTCGCAGCTTGCAAGATTCTGTCACGTGGGGACCTTGACATAAACTCCACAATTACATTTGAAGGTCCCTTCGACTTGGTTGGAACAGGGTGTGTCACGTCAATTTCCTCGGGAGAAAGCTCAACCTGTACGTAGGAAGATACCTGTGTCATCATGCTACTGAGGTTCTCATTATCGGTTTCAGGGATTGCTTTCAATTCGATGTTATTCCTTCTGCTGTATTGCTTCAGGTCAACCAATTGTGTCCTTAGCTCCTTCACTTCGTTCGTCAGCTTGTTGTTTACTTGCTGAATTTCCAGATTATTGTTTTTTACTTCTTTGAGTTCAAGCCTCATCGTTTTAACATTTGTTCTGAAGTCCTCAAAGGCAGTGTTCATGAAACCCATTGATTCTTCCACTGCTGCTATTTCAGTCTGTACAGCATCGCTAGATGAGTTCAGCTTGTTTACTGTGACCATGATCTCAGTATGGCCTACATAAATTTAGAAGTCATTTCCATTAGAAGCTTAGTGACTTCTTTTCTGCTTTCGGGAGCCTCGTCTGCGAGTGTCTTGGCAAAGTTGTCATGTTGCGTAGCCTCGTCGTCCCCGATTTTAACAAATTTTCGACAAACGCGTCACAGACAAGAGGTACCAGAGCAGTGCAGCAATCGCAAAATGTAAATAAATAAACTTTCACACGAATGTGTGTGTGCCCGCCTGCATGAGTACAGCAATACGGTTAGCAGTCGCACAGACGGCTGCCAGCCCTGCTGTGATGTGACCGTGGTTGTCGCTGGCTACATTTATCGGGTTGCTGGAGGGGCGTCGTGAGCCTTCCGCGCAGGCGCGAAATTTCTGGTTGATTGCTTGCACAGATCACTCCGCAGCCACGTTCCGGAATGCAGCATTGGTGCTGCGTTGGTTAAGATGGTCCTGCGCCGGTCGATGGAACAGTGTCAAAATGCCTGCATGAGTACAGCAATACGGTTAGCAGTCGCACAGACGGCTGCCAGCACTGCTCTGATAAAAAAAAAATTGGCGGTGGTTTAGCTCTGGTTAAACCTGGAGTGACGCGATAGCTACAGCTGGCCGAGTAGAACTTGGTCACGTGACCAGCCACGCGATCAGCCACGGCGCCGCGCCGCCGGCAGCTTCTCCGCACCACGTGACCAACCACGTGACAGCGCCGCCACGTTGAAGGCTCGTTGAAGTCTCGAAAAGCTACCAAAGGTATCTATCGCTACAAAATATCCCACTTTCTCCTTGGCTTCGGAGACATTTAGGTTCGTCGTGCAAGTCATAGTGAACCCGCCTTTATACTTCACGTGTCTGTTCAAAACTCTACGCAGTACTAAGAACCGAGTTTCAATTATAAAACGTCGAGCTATATTCGAAGCATTTGAATGTGGCCTGAATGCTTCCAGAATCTTATTGAACCGGAATGTAAACACACTTTCAGGTGACTAAATTATTCCACATGAATGGCTTTACTGGAGGTAACAAAGGTGAAGCAATTCTTGGGACAAACATTGCAACAAAAGAATTCAGGCTTGTAATAATTCGTCAATAATAACAAAAATAATTGGTTTTTGGGGAAAGGAAATGGCGCAGTACCTGTCTCATATATCGTTGGACACCTGAACTGCGTCGTAAGGGAAGGGATAAAGGAGGGAGTGAACGAAGAAAGAAAGAACGAGGTGCCGTAGGGGGGGGGGGGGGGGGGGCTCCGGAATAATTTAGACCACCTGGGGATCTTAAACGTGCACTGACATTGCACACAACACGGCCGCCTTAGCCTTTTTGCCTCCATAAAAACACAGCCGCCGCGGTCGGGTTCGAAACCGGGAACTCCAGATCATTAGCCGAGCGCCCTAACCACTGAGCCACCGCGGCGGGTGAAGAATTCGTCAACCAAATTTAAAATTGTTCTTCCCCATCGTAGTGGATGTCAAGACGTTTCCTAATACGTTTGCGCAGACACCTGTCTTTCTTCTCACGCAGGGTACCAGCTTTAGATCTTTGATGCCCATACTGTGCGAAGTAATAACGAACAAATAGATATATGCACCCAACGGGCGCATACATCTACACACTGTGAACCGCTTGTTTTGTAAACGAACGGGCAGAGAGCGTATAAAATGTATTGGAAACGTGCGGTACTATTTTTTTGAGCATATGTAAACTTTGTCCAACAAACTTTAGTGAAAGAAGCCTCTAGCGGGAGTTTTTCGCATGACATTCAGATCTGTGCACTTCAACCTAGGGGCAAGAGCGGGGTTTATATACCTGCTAGTTTTCTACGCCCGCCAGCATAACTACCACCTTTCTACGTGCTAGTAGCACTTTTAGTAAGTCTCGTTCACGTAATGCACAGAGGGCGCATTAATATTTTTGCCGTTTTCGAAAATTTGCGAATTCGAACCTGAGAAGATAGAGTTAATTATCGACTAATTAGCCTAATCATATGCCTGATAGTAGAGCTAATTATTGCGAAATGTCGCCAATATTTTGCGCTGTTTTAGACTGTTGGTGGCCTGTGTTTGGACTAATGTGCACTACTCTTGCATAGTGCAGGAAACTCCAAATACCTGTACTCTATACCAGCATTAGTAGGAAAAAAAATATTTATTTTCAACGTGGGGAAGACTTGTATCCCTGCATGGCACAAAAGCATACAGTAAAACACTACGAAGTGCTCATTTCATATTAGAACAGAGTTCGCTGTTAAACAAACTAATCTGCAGTTATACAGCCTGCACAAACTACAGTGTAGTGTCAAGAGCATTGTGTTTTTTACCTACTTTAAGACTTATACTCTCTGCGATAGTTTCGTGCGTCTTGTTCAGATAAAAGGAGCAGTATTATGAGAGACAAAATTCCGCAGAAATAGACATCCAAAACACTTGTGTAAATATTGAATACTCAAATAATTTAGCTCCAATCTTAAAGACAAGAAAGGAATGTTTGATTGATTCGAGCCCTGGGGCTTCTTGTTGATGCCTGGCATTTATGACAAGATTCATTAAACGTATCGCCCAACGAGCCTGCGCCTATGCCCTTGAGAGGGGCTGTGTGGGTATATTTTTCTTACAGGGCACTTTGATGGAAATTTTGAAGATAATGGTCCGTTATTCTGATACGTAGTGAAATATTTTTTAAAAGTGTTCCCAGCGATCGCATCGAACAGTTCAGACAGCGATAGAAAACCAATGGGGAACGCTTTTGATGATAGAAAAAACGTGAATGGGAAAAAAATTACGCGACTGCCGTCAGGTGATCTGCGAATATATTGGTTGTTATAATGAAATCTTGCATTATATGCAAAAATTGCGTTCATCAACTATTTCCCGCTCAAAAGTGCTTTTGTGCAAAATTGCTGGGTATGAACAAATTTAACAGGCACTCAAATAATTTTGCTCTCGCCACTGCGGTGGTTGAGTGGTTATTGAGATCGGCTGTTGACCCGAATGGTTGGGCGTTCGATCGGAGCCAGGCGATCGCATTTCGATACAGATGAGATGCTAGAGGCCTGTCTACTGCGCGATGTCAGCATACGTTAAAAAACCGTAGGTGGTCGAAGTTATCCCCAGCCATCCATTACGGCGTCCCTCACAGCCTGAGTAACTTTACGGTGTTAAACGCCGGCAACCAAAGCAAACGAATTTTGCTCCAAATTATTTAATGCTGAGTGCCCACCACTAGCGTAGGAGGTTTGAAAGAATTGCTGTTAATCGTGCATGAACTATTTGTTGAGACTGGCACGCAGCTGAACCTTCAGAAAGCGAGATTTTTTTCTGGTTAAAAAAAACCGTGCTGCCCAGAAATCCTAGACAACGATTACACAATTTTTCTGGTGCGTTCCGAGCAGCGGGTAAGTTTTTTTTATGTTCGTTGCGAAACTAAGGCTGAAAAGGCTCAGAACTCAACATATACGTTGGCACTGTGACCCTAACCACTTGATTAGGACGACGACGGCGAGAACCGGCCTGCTAGTACGACGTGAAAAAGGCTGTTTTTTCGTCTGCCACAGTTGCTCGCAAGCAACTATTTATGTCCTTCAGTAGCTTTTTGAAAAGGTCATATTTTAAATGGCAGTTCTGTTACTGAGAAGCTGCCTAGGAGAGATAACATGTTCAGTCTATAATTCTGTTTTTCAGATTGCAATCACTCAAGCACTGGCGCGAAATTACGCAAGGCTTTACTGTGCAAAAAATTTCAACAAGTTAGGACGTTGAACCTTGTAGGTCTCTGCGGAATGAAAGCATTTATATAAATAAAAAGTTGATTGAAGGTATGATACTGTAGGCGGGGTTTTAGGTCCCGGAGCTGCCAATAGCGAATGAGGCGTCGTAGCGGAGGGCTGCGAATATAGACCACGCCCAAATATTTATTGCGCAGAGACATCGCATAGCACCTCATCGTTTTTCCATTCGGCCGAACTGGAATGTAAATCACACCGTTTCATGTACACATGGACACTCGCAATAAACGAGAGTAAAATGTCTATATATTTGAGCCGCTACAGCACAACCTTATTCTTCGCATAGTTGCTTTATATTTTTGATCATCATCATTATCACCATAATGAACCTGACTACGCCTACTGCAGGGCAAATACCTCAACCATGTCCCTCCAATCAACCCTGGCCTTTGCAAGCGGCGGCCACCATATCCCTCCAAACTTCTTCCCCACATCCACCCACGTAACTTCCTGCCGCTCCCCGCCATGCTTGCCTCCTCTCGGCACCCACTCCGTTACCCTTAAGACCAGCGGTTATCACGCGTTCGCATTACATGCCCTGCTCAAACCCATTTCTTCCTCTTGATTTCGACTATAGGATGTCATGAACCTGCGCTTGTTCCCTCTACCACTCTATCCGCTTACAGTCTCTTAACGTTACACCTATGATAATTTTTCGACAGCTTGCAGCGTTGTCTCTAATTTAATATGAACCCTTTTCGTTAGCATGGACGTTTCTGCCCCATACATGAGTACCGTTAAGTTACAGCTGTTGCATAATTTTCTCTTCAGGGTTATTGGTAAATTGCCATTCATGACCTGAGAGAACCTGCCGTATGCGCTCCACCCCATTTATATTCTTATAGTTATTTCCCTCTCAAGATCCAGATCGGCGGCCGCAACCTGCCCTAAGCAGGCGTATTTGTTCATCACTGGCTGCGACAGGTGGCTGCGACTCCAACTGGTTGCGATCACTAGCTGCGGCACCAACTAGCCTAACGTTTTTGTCTAATAGCTATTCCTTAACACTTCAGGCAACTCGCTACCAGCTCTGAACTGCTGTTTCCTTCCCAGGCTGTTTAACAATAATTATGTTTTCCGCATGTTAACTTAAGACCTACCGTTTGGCTCTGCCTGTTTATTTCATTCATCATAATTTGCAGCTCATCGCTTGCGTGATTTAACATGACAATGTCATCAGCGGATCAGAAATTACTTAGGTAGTCTCCATTAACTCTTATCCAGAATTGCCCCATTTAAGCCTCGAACACCTCCTGTAAAAGAGCGGTGAATAGAACTGACGAGATCGTGTCTTCTTGCCTGACGCGCTTGCTTATTGAATTTTATTGATGACTTTGTTTAGGACTATGGTAGCTGTGTATTCGCTATGGACACCTTCCAGTATTTTCACATAATAATCATCTACACCCTGATTCTGCTGTGCCTGCATAACTGCCGGTGTTTTGACTCAGTCAAATACTTTCTTGTAATCAATGAACGCAATATATAGGACTTGGTTATGTTCTGCACATTTCTTTAAAACCTGACTGATATTGTCAATATGGCCTATTGTCCAGTACTCTTTACGAAAGCCTGCCTAATCATTTCGTTGATTGAAGTCTAAGGTTGTCCTGATTCTACCTTCGATTGCATTAGTAAATACCTTATAGACAGCGAACTGTAAGCTGATTGGTCTGTAATTTTTCAACTCTGACGTCTCATTTCTTAGGATTTAAGATAATAGTAGCGTTCTTACAAGCTTCTGGTGCGGTCGAGGTTATAAGGCAGTGCGTATACAGTGTGGCTAGTTTTTCTAACACAATCTCCCCTCCATCCTTTTAAAAGATCTGCTGTTACCAAGTCCTCATCAGCTGCTTTCCTTCTTTGCTTTTCTCCTAACGCTTTCTTAACTTCCTCTTTCGTAACTGGTGGTATGTACCATTACTGTGCGGTACTGTCACTCACACTAACGTTCCGATTACATTGACTAATATATAGATTCGTGTGGAACTCTTAGGCTACTTTAACCATTTTATCCATATTGCTAAATGACATTGCCTTCTTTGTCTCTTAACATATACATCTGATTTTCCCTGAGCCTAGTTATTTTTTTAACGCTTTTAGGCTACCTCTGTAGCGCCCTTCGCGCCGCGCTTGGCTCGCAGGCCATGGCACGCAGCACCGGAGAACAAAGAGGAAGCAGGGCTAGGCCGCCGCAGCGGGAGCAGCGCAAATAAACAGTTTGAACCTCAACGCTTTCGGAGCTGGTTCTCCCTCGCCTTAGCTCCGACAGCTTTGGCGACCCGGCTTTGAACACGCAACCCCATCATCCTACATGGATTCCCCTGGCTCTTCCGCCCTTCCTACCGGCGGCAAACCGTCCCAGAACGCTCAGCCTTTAGGTGTTTCGGTGGTCGCGTTGCAGACATTCAGCCTGCCGCCAGTTTGGCCCAACAGCCCCCGCGCCTGGCTCCAGCAGGTTGAGGCGCATTTCCAGCTGCGACGTGACACCAGCGAGGAGACCAAGTTCCTCCACTTCGTGTCGTCCTCGCCTCCTGACGTCGTTGAGGACTTAGTGGACGTCACCAGGTCGCTGGACTCGGGTCGACCCTTCGACTCGTTGAAGGCGGCCATCATCGACCGCAAGTCAGCGTCCGAGTGCAGCAAGCTCCAGCAGCTCCTCAGCGCTACAGAGCTTGGTGACAGCCACCCTTCGCAGCTCCTCCGTCGCATGCGCCAGCTCCTGGGAGAGACTGCTGCACAGCACGAACCACTTCTGCGTGAGTTATTCTTTCAGCGTCTTCCGCAACACATGGTCTCCATTTTCGCAGATGCGGGTGATCTTTCATTGGACAAGCTCGTTGAGCTCGCTGACCGTTTTGCAGACTACTCACGGCTCCCCAACGTCAGCTCTGTGACCAGTCCGCCTCCAACTACTGCCGCAGACCCTCAGCTTCTCAGCATCGTATGTCGACTTGATGCTCTTGCCAGCGGCTCGATGTCCTCGCGCCTTTGCCACGCTGTTCTCCGCCGAGGCTGAAGCCACGCCGCCGCTCCGCGGAATCCTAACCATCCGACGCACGGACATGCCACCTCACCCTCGGCTGTCTGCTGGTACCACCATATTTTCGGCAGCTTTGCCCGCAGTGCACACCCCTGTTCTCCTGGTCGGGGAACGTTGCGACCGGCCATTGACGGCGGCAAGTAGTGCTGGTGGACGGACATGCCACCTCCCTTACTAAAATGACATATCTGGAATTATATAAAAAAACAGATCTGGCATATCAAGAATTGGGCAGATATGACATATCTGGATACATCTGGGCGAGATAAAACATATATGCCCGACTCCTGATTTAAATACCAGATATGGCATATCTGGTCAGGTATGCCATATCTGCCCAATTCCTGATTTGGACTGCCAGATATGGCATGTTTGGTCAGATATCTGCCCGATTCATGATTTAAAGTACGAGATTTGGCCCAGATATGGCATATCTGGCCCAAAACTTGCATGCTTAAATGTGGTTGCTGTCCGATTTGCTATGCCTAATATGATCTCCATGACCTTTTCTGTGTTGCACATATATGTGGGCACCATTTCTGCCCAGTGTTGACTTTCCTGCAGATGCAATATGCATATGAATAGAAATCAGCAACGGTACCATTTTTATTGACTGACTCTATAGGCGCCCTGCACCAGCCTGGCAGCTCCACCGTCGATCGGCTTTGCCGCGCGCGGCCAGTTTCGCGTCCCCGTCAGGAAAGCTCCCCCGCCGTCACGCTTGTGAGCCGGAAGGGAAGGTGTCAACCATAGCTGGTCTTCGGCTGCTCATAGCCAGAGGATATTAGTCCATAAATGACATTACCAGAGACACGAAACTTTTTTATTTGAATCATATTCGCGACACAAAAGAGGCTATATATTAAGCGATTGGGTTTATGTGTACAACTGGTGTGTTGCGAAAACACGCAGCAGTGTATACCGTCAAAGACTATGTTGACGGAATTAAAAACATCTCAATTGCGTTTAGGCGCTCGCACTATATATTTATAATTTGTTTGCATAGATATTCCTCTGCAGGCATTTTAACGGTACCAACAGCAACGGTAATACCGGTCACGCGTCGCGCCAGCACGTCGCCGCTCTTTCCATCATTTAGTGCACTGACTTGCTTTCCCAAACAGCCACCGACAAGTGTGAATAGTGTCTAGAGATATGCTTCAACTCGCAAGTTCTTGCTCGGCACAGGCCCTCGGCTTTTAGGAGTGTGTAGCATATTCGTGTTTATACCTTGCGTGTTGAGTCGCATCTGTGTAGCTTTCTCTCCGCTGCAAGAACTTGTATTATGGAACACAGACTAGTTTGTTCGAAGTTTTTAAGAGAAAATGCTCGCATCTCATGAGGAAACACAGGCAAATTTGGCTCAGTTCTGAAGTCGCACCATTATTCGTGTGGTTACCAGTGCTTTGGGGCTCGAAATAAAAGCGTTCTCAAGCTGTGCTTTTATGTTTTATCCCCGTTTTCTGTGCAGAAAAAATTCCTTCACCGTGGCGACTTCGCCTGTTTTGGAGGAGAAAATTACGGCTGCAGCGCTGTAGCCTTCTGGAGTCGGAATAATGCTTTGTGTATTTTCTGCACTTTCCATGTGTGTATTGTCTAGCAAAGGGATAACAGTATAGTTTATGGAAAGGATAGGTTTGTTCGCAAGTAGTTTATGAAACAGCTTAAGGTGCATTAACGTGGCTGGAGTTCAAGAAGGCTAAGTGGATACAGGGTAAGCCACGCACGATAGTCGCGAGAAGACGAAAGTGGCTGTAGTTCATGAAGACTAAGTGGATACGGGGTAAGCCGCGCACGATAGTCGCGATAAGATGAAAGGTAGCTGTGTCAAGCTGCTTTTTCGCTACGCACAAAAGGCTGGCTTTTGGAGTTTACAAAATGGTTTATGCTGCCCTCAGGGAACCATGGTGACAGTAACCAATCGATCAAGCGGCGAGCCGTCTGCACGCAGCTGAACAGTAACGGTGAGCGCTCTTACTCCCCCCTCTGTAGTGCCACAAAAGATTATCCAGGAAGCTAGCTTATTGAAGTTCTTATAAGCGTAGCAATTGCCTATGCACTTAAGATAATATAGAGGGTGAATTAGGGCGAAAACTTCTTTTTGTCGACGAACGGGTACAACCGTGCACACGCGTGTCCTCTCCTGCTGGTCGCGTTAGTCGGCCTTAAAATATGCTTCTCAGCAAATTTATGAGGATATGGTTGTACCACTTAATACAGGACTGGTCCAAGCTAATTTTGGGCGTGATAAATGCTCAAGAAAAAGGCGTACAGTCTCATCTCGACGACGCGCAGATACCGGAGTCGTCGAACCACCCCCGCCTTCCTGACGGGGACAGGTGCGCCGCCGTGATTGGCGCGCACGTCGTGCTCAACTGAAGACCTGAGCAAAATGTGCAGTAAGAAGCTCAAGCAGCTGTTTCCTGCACAGATAGCTGCTTTGCCTTTTCACTGCGCATTTCGCTCAGCTTCGTTCCCAAGGACTGCAAAACTATCTTCTCCGAGAATTCCCACCCCTTCTTCGCGGCCGTGGTCTTGGTGTAGGCTGAAATAGATAAAAACCACAGTTAATTAACACATAACAGATTATAAGTGCTTGTAATTTTCAGTATATCTTC
The DNA here is from genome assembly GCA_030143305.2 of Amblyomma americanum. Lineage (NCBI taxonomy): Eukaryota > Metazoa > Arthropoda > Arachnida > Ixodida > Ixodidae > Amblyomma > Amblyomma americanum. The sequence goes on from JARKHS020014346.1 coordinate 142,674, forward strand.
CTTTATATCTACTTCAGCCAAATTATTCCATGCAGACATGTATCAATTTAACTGATTCTGTATAACTAAATGACCTGAACGTGCGCTTTGAAAGTAACTGCAGCAAAATAATTTAGTGTATATTTCAGCTCTGTTTGTGAGCACTTATTTTTCTTCAAAGGAGCAAAGAGCAACAGAACACAATAATTAATATAAGATATAGAGGCAGGGTGCTTTGATTTAAAAACATGCACATCTTCCATGGAAGTGAAGTCTGTATGTGTGGGCTCAACAAAAAATTGCCTAATGATAGGAAGTGCTTTTTTATTTTCCTGAAGTGCCAACGAGCAACACAAGTAGTGACGTGCAGCCACAGTTTCAGTTTTCAAACGTATGGTAACACATGTGCATAAGGTTTATCGTCCCAACGCAACTTTGGAATATTTTGCACCACCAATCCAAAGACCTTCACTACAGCACCTGTGATATGCAATTTCGACTGCATTGGATTTTTTAAATTGCACTACCATCGCGCAGTACTTTCCTAAAAATTTAAGCTCTAATATAACCTTATTATACTTCTCAAAACTTACTAATACGACAAGTTTCCAATTAACCCTTTCTAGTGCTGGATGAAGGCCACTTATCACCACAAACTTCATATCATCTGCCTGTATAACTTCCTACTACCTAAGCTGTGCTTGCCTTCATTCCCTTAAAATCCATTTCTTTGTCTTAAATGACCATGCACTGATTATTTTGACTTGGCATTATACACCCTGCTCATTCTGTCAAATTTGAAAAAAAATATTGGTGGTGCAAACCTGTGCCAATCAATACAGATTTGCGTGTACGCTGGACAGGC